>JAJOOD010005196.1:0-47191 GCA_029582525.1 Solanum tacnaense
CTTCTCTTGACTTGACTCTTAACTTCTCCTGACCTGACTCTTAACTGATCCTTGAATTGAATTATGGATTCAAGGATTGAGATTTGTGATAGGAAAGATCTCATGATATTTAGTAATGATTTTAGATAGTTAAACATGAGAAAATATCAAGAAATCAATGCCTGAGAGCTGGTCCGCGACGCGGAGATGTAATTAAATTGTTGGTCGCGAAATCAATTTTGAGGCAGAATGGTCCGTGACCACTCCACGATGCGAGGAGAAAATTTTCAATTCTGGGGAACAGCTCCGCGACGCGGACTTGGTACCCAGATTCTGCCGACTTATTCCTTTTTCATTTTGTAACCTCCAATTCGCCTAAATTCAATTTGTTTTCTTAAATCCTCTTTAGATTCAGATACCCAGCAATTGTACCCAAAAACCTAACTCAAAACAACTCTAAAATCGACCTTAAACTCTCAACAACTCCTCAATCTCATCCCAAATTCAAGAACGAAAGTAAATTCAAGAACACAAATCAAGAGCATTCAAACTTTCAACTTTTAGGACGAATTCGTGCTGCATTAAACATGTTTGGCGCATGGGTGAACGAACCCAATGTGTGTGAACTCACATACCACGTAGGGATCACCCTTTGATGAAATCCTCAAGCTAAACTTGACGATCTTGACGAATTTTGCTTTCTTCTTCTCCTTTCTCCTCTTTTCTCCTTTCTCCAAGCCTAAGCGTGAAATTCACCTTTTTCTAAATTGACTAAAATCTGACTTTACCCCAATTAAACTCCTAAAAACGAATTAATTAAGTTGGGCAAGGAAAGGACCAAACTACCATTCCAAAATCCGGATTGGACTTTCCTTACTCGATCAACCCAACTTCCAAAGGGTATAACTCACTCATACGTACTTGGAATCACGCAAACTCGGTGGTGTTGGAAAGATCATTCCAAGAGATTTCCTAACATATCTGGAAGTACACCTAACTCATATTTAGCTAGAAGTTATGTCTGTTTGAAGTTGACAAAATACTCACTTTTTCCTAGCTTATTTCAAATTGCGAGATGTTACAATATCTTCCCCTTGGGAGCATTCATCCTCGAATGAGATTACTCTTACTAGGCTAAGGTGTAACATGCAACATTCAATTCAAGCATCCACAAGCAAATGCAAAACAACATGCTAACTTATAAATAAATACTAAGAAAGGATTAGTACCTTGATTTGGAACTTCTCCGGATTCGAAGAGATGTGGATATCTTTTCTTCATATCCTCCTCAGCTTCCCAAGTAGCTTTCTCAACAAATTGGTTCCTCCAAAGGACTTTAACTGATGCTACTTCCTTAGTACTCAACTTGCGAACTTGGCGATCTAGAATCTGAGCAAGAATCCCCTCATAAGATAAGTTATCCTTGATCCCAATATCTTCAGTTGGTATGTTCAATGAAGGATCGCCTATGCACTTCTTCAACATGGAGACGTGAAATACCGGATGGACTACTGCTAACTCTTGTGGTAGCTCCAACTCATAAACTACTTTGCCAATTCTCTTAGCTATTCGATAAGGTCCAATATAATAGGGACTAAGCTTCCCCTTCTTACCAAATCTCATAACGCCCTTCATGGGTGAAACTTTTCAATTCACCCAATCATCAACTTCAAACTCTAACTCTCTTTTCCTAACATCAGTGTAGGATTTCTGACTCTGTGCCATTTTCAACCTCTCTTGAATCACTTTAACCTTCTCCATCGCTTGATGCACTAAATCTGGTCCTATCAACCCAGCTTCTTCACCAACTTCAAACCATCCAATAGGAGATCTGCATCTTCTCCCATAAAGAGCTTCATAAGGAGCCATTTTGATGCTAGAGTGGTAACTATTGTTGTAAGAGAACTCGATGAGAGGTAGGTGATCATCCCAATTACCTTTGAAATCGATCGCGTACGCCCTCAACATATCCTCTAATGTCTGAATGGTGCGCTCTGCTTGCCCATCAGTCTGAGGATGACAAGGAGTACTCAACTTCACCTTTGAACCCAAGCCTTTCTGGAATGACTTCCAAAACTGTGCAGTAAATTGCGCAACTCTGTCTGAAATAATGGAGATCGAAACCCCATGAAGTCTTACCACCTCTTGAAGAAACAACTTAGCATAATCTTCTGCCGAATGAGTAGTCTTTACTGGCAAAAAAATTGGGCTTATTTTGTCATTCTGTCGACAATCACCCAAATAGAATCATGCTGCCTACGATACCTTGGTAAACCTATGATGAAGTCCATATTAATCTTCTCCCACTTTCATTCCGGAAGTTCTATATTCTGAGCCAAACCACCAGGCCTTTGGAGCTCTACTTTAACTTGTTGGCAATTTGGGCACTTAACAACAAATTATGCAATGCCCTTCGTCATACTATTCCACCAATACACCTCTTTCAAATCACGATACATCTTTGTGGAACTCGGATGAATGGAATATCTGGAGCTATGAGCTTCCTCCATGATCCTCTCTTGGAGTCCATCCACCATTGGTACACATAACCTACCTTGATATTTCAATAGGCCATCTCCCCCTTGTTAAAAAGCTAATACCTTTTGCTTATGAACATTTGCCTTCAATTCAAGCAAAATAGGATCTTGGTCTTGCTTTTCTTTCACTTCTGACACTAATGAAGATTCAGCCCCATTCATCACCACTACTCCTCCTTCTGTGGAATCCATTAGTCGGACTCCTAACCG
This sequence comes from Solanum tacnaense, assembly GCA_029582525.1. Lineage (NCBI taxonomy): Eukaryota > Viridiplantae > Streptophyta > Magnoliopsida > Solanales > Solanaceae > Solanum > Solanum tacnaense. The sequence goes on from JAJOOD010005196.1 coordinate 2,727, forward strand.
TGCAAGTCTATGCACATATTTTGCTAACTCTCTCTTCCCTCCTCAACATGGTCAGTACTACCCATAGACAACCTGCTTAAAGCATCAGCAACAGATTAACCTTACCTGGGCGGTAAAGAATACTCATGTCATAATCCTTGAGTAATTCTAGCCACTTCTTTTGTCTGAGATTAAGCTCTTTCTGAGTGAACACATATTGAAAACTCTAGTGATCAGTGAATACATCAACATGAACACCATACAAATAATGACGCCATATCTTCAAAGCAAATACTACAACAACTAACTCTAAGTCATGGGTTGAGTAGTTCGGCTCTTGAACTTTCAACTGTCTGGAGGCATAAGCTATAACTTTGCCATTCTGCATTAACACTCAACCCAAACAGACTCTAGACGCATCACAATAGACAATAAAGCGTTGAGTACCTTCTCGTAAGGTCAAAACTAGGGCAATAGTCAACCTCTTTTTTAATTCTTAAAAGTTTTTCTCACAAGCTTCAGACCATTGAAACTTAATTGTTTTCTGAGTGAACTTGGTCAAAGGAGACGAAATGGATGAGAATCCCTCTGTAAACCTTCTATAATTGCCAGCCAAACCCAAGAAACTCCTAATATCAGTTGGAGATGTGGGTCTAGGCCAATTCTACACTCCCTCAATCTTTTGAGTATCAACATTAATTCCTTCTCCAGACACAATGTGGCCTAAGAATGTCATAGACTCAAGCCAAAACTCACATTTCGAGAACTTAGCATACAACTCTCTATGTTTCAGAGTCAGGAGAACTATTATGAGATGACTAGCATGATCTTCTTCATTCCTTGAATAGATTAGTATGTCATCAATGAAGACGATAACAAACATATCTAAATAAGGTTTGAATACCCTATTCATAAGGTCCATGAATGCTGCATTCGCATTGGTCAAACCAAAGGACATGACCAAAAACTCATAATGACCATAACGGGTTCTGAAAGATGTCTTGGGAATGTCACATTCCATTACTCTTAACTTATGGTAGCCAGATATGAGATCTATCTTTGAGAAACAGGTGTCACCTTGAAGTTGATAAAACAGATCATCAATCCTTGAAAGAGGATACTTATTCTTGATAGTAACCTTGTTTCACTGACGATAATCTATACACATCCTTAGGGAACCATCTTTCTTTCTCACAAATAAGATCGGATCCCCCCAAGGTGAGACACTTGGTCGAATAAAGCCCTTATCTAAGACATCCTTTAACTGCTCTTTAAGCTCTTTCAACTTTGCTGGTGCCATTCTGTATGGCGGAAGAGATATATGATGAGTATCTCGGAGAATATCTATAACGAAGTCTATCTCTTTCCCAGGAGGTACTCCGAGAAGATCATCTAGATAGACTTCTGGAAACTCTTTTACTATTGAAAGTGACTGAGTAGGAAGTATCTCAACACTTGAGTCATTAACTCGGACTAAGTGATAGACACACCCCTTAGAAACTAACTTCCTTGCCTTAAGGTACGAAATGATACGACCCTTAGGCACTGCTGAACTACTTTTCCACTCTAAGACTGGATCATTTGGAAACTGGAACTTGACAACTTGAGTTCTACAATCAACTGAGGCATAACAGGCATGAAGCCAGTCCGTACCAAGAATGACATCAAAATCTACCATGTCTAACTCAATTAAATCAGCCATGGTACTCTTGTGATTGACGGAAATGGGACAATCACGATAGGCTCTCTCTTCTCGAATAGACTCACCAATAGGTGTAGAAACACTGAATGGTTCACTAAGTTACTCAGGAATAACATCAAAATTAATAGCAACATATGGAGTTACAAAAGATAAACTCGCTCCTGGGTCTAGCAAAGCATAAACAGTAAAGTCAAAGACTTGGATCATACCAGTGAAAATATCTAGCGAATCCTCTTGCTCTTGGTGACTACTGATAGCATACAATCGGTTTTTTCCTTTGCTAGTACCAGAAGTAGCCCCTCTAGGTGCAGTTCTGTCTGATGGAGCAACTGAACAAGACTGTGCTCTATTTCCCATATTACTAATTCCCTGCTTGTTATTCAGACATTCTCGCATGAAATGACCATTCTGACCACACTTGAAACAACCAATGAAGCCTTCACAACAAATACCTGAGTGGTTCCTACCACACTTACGCAGGGAGGAGGCTTACTGCCCACTTGCGCCATACTACCTTGAAAATAAGCAGGTTTGGCTATGATATTCTGACTATTATACTCACCTTTGTTCTTAGGTGCAGGTGCACTAGTAGATGATGGAGCAGGCCCCTTCTGTTTCTGTTGGAAGGATGACCGGTTGGCATTACTCTTTTGTTGCTTGGACTCATTCCCTGTCTTAGCCCTCTTGTTCTTAAACTCCTCTCTATCCCTCAGCTTCTCTTCCTCTACCTGCTACACATAGACCATCAACCTTGAGATATCCATGTCACCTATCAACATTGCGTCCCTACCATCTTTACTCGACAGACGAGCCAACCCAGCAACAAACAAGCTCATTCTACGACTCATGTACGCAACCATTTATGGAGCATAACGGGACAATTGGGTGAACTTCAACCTATACTCATGAACACTCAAAGAATCTTGCTTAAGTGTGAGGAACTCTCGTACCTTAGCCTATTTCAGATCTCGAGAAAAGAAATGCCCTAAGAAAGCCTCCTAAAAACAAGCCCAACTCGCAGGTGATGCATCCTCAGCTCTACCCTCTTTCCACTAATCAAACTAAGTCCTACCAACATTCTTCAGTTGATATGCAACTAGTTCTACTCGCTCAGTATCAACAACATGCATGACCATAAATACCTTCTTCAGTTCCTCAATAAAATTCTCTGGATCCTCTGTAGTGGTCGAACTCGTGAAACACGAAGGATTCATCCTCAAGAACTCTCGGATCTTAGAAGTATCAGTCACTTCTTGTCCAGCTCCTCTTTGTTGCCCATCTTGGTTGGTCACACCTTGTCTCAACATTCGGATAACATCACGGAACTCAGCTTGTCACGCCCCAAACTCAAGGGGAACAACTGGATCATAATTCCAAAACTCAGGACCGAGCCGACCTTGCTGAACCATTTGCTACTAGCTCATGGCAGCCACACACAATCAAGAAAATAAACAAGTATATCTTGGCTTAAAACTAAGCCCTTGGCCGGCAAGGCCCCTGTCAACTGATCTATAAAAGAAACAGCTACTCCCAGGAGATCATATAAATAAATAGCCAACTAGCACAGAAGTCCTGATTGGGCCGTCGAGGCCACCATGATATCTATACTAAAACTGAAAGCATGTATATAGCAAGACAATACATCAAACAGCTCACAAGCTTTAGCAAACCAACAAACTAGGCCAGTATGGCCATAATGTAGCTATACACCCCACACAGTAGTCTGCAAGCCTCTAAGAGTAGTAAAGATTTGTGGGACAGGGCCCCAACTTACCCATAAAGATATATACAACAAAAGCTAACAAACCTCCAAACTCTAGCAGCTCCGGAGGAAAAGGGCTAGCCAATCGAATAGAAGTCAATCTTGCGGCTGAGGAGGTCTACTGAGTCGTCTGTCGGGACCTGCATGCATGAATGCAGCACCCCCAAGCCAATGGGGCGTCAGTACAAAAAATTGTACAGAGTATGAAAGGCTATAGACTAAATGAGCAAGTATCATAATATATCGAAAGCAATCACGTAAGGAAATCAAAGTGTTAGATAAGCATGCTAACCCACTACTGAATCTAAAAATAGAAAACTGATCAAACATCAACCTAACCAATCCCCCATAAGCTCGGCAGGTACAAACAACATACCACTTACCTAGGCCCCTATATGCCCAGAAGGTGCCAAATCAATCTACATACCTTTATCAGTAGCCCCTTATCTTTGTAAGAGGTCACATAGCTATTTTTGGCAACGATATAGCCCCGTAGGCAGCACATAGCGCTCTTAGGCAACATCATATCTCTTTGTGCTTCACAAAGCCATGTAGGCAACACATAGCCCTCTTTGGCATCAAAATAGCCCCGTAGGCAACACATAACACTCTTTGGCATCAATATAGCCCCGTGGGCAACACAAAGCCCTCTTTGGAAATAACATAGTCCTGTTAAACAACATCATAGCCCCCATAGGCAGTTCATAGCTCAACAACTAACCACAATATCCCCAAGGGCGACAACAAACAATTGAATAGGCCAAAGGCGAGAAATTTAGCTATAAACAATATATATGAATAATCTCCAAGTCGTTCCTAACTTATGGTCGTTCTTAACAAATTATGAGTTCCTAAAATGAGGGTATATAACCACTCAATCAGCCAACCACTCACAAATACATGTACAAGATCACCAACATTAACTATCTCTAAGGAAACATGTTGACGAAGTGAATAGCCTTAACATACCTCTCCAATGAACGCTCGAAAAATCGTAGTTCCTTCACGAAAGTTGTTCCTTATGTCCTAAGCTTCACAAGCAATATATATACACAGCTGGTACACACCTATAAATAGTTCATAATTAATCTTAAATCCACAGATTTGCCATAATGCCCCAACTTATCGAAACGTCCGTAGAAATTCATAAAAACATTCATAAAAGAGTCCTGAGATGATTACCTTAGTTAACAAAGTTTAAACATTGAAGAAACACCAATAACTTCAAATTTATATGTTCAAAAACCAGCTCCAAATGCAGCTAATAGAAGGGAAAAACGATTTCCACGTGTATAGATCACGTTTCTAGGCACGGGGGCAACCTTTAATGGTAGAAATCGTCAAAAACTAACCTTCATCATGCAAGAAATACATAGGAACCGTCTCTTAAGCTTTCTCTCTAGTTTGGAAGTGAAAATAAATGTTTTCATGGCTAAATAACTTTAGTAAGCCGACATAGCACATTTTTGACCTGACCTGGATTCTGCCCCGACAGTCCCTAATAAAACGCTCAGAAGTTTTTACTCCGATGTTGGTTGGACACGGGGTTTTGTGCATTGCAAAATAGACTAGTAGGCCTTAGATTTAATCGATGATGGGCCTTCTAACTCTTTATATATTGAGAGAAAACAACCAAGACATGTGACCCAAATTTCAGAGAATTCTTTATAAAGGAACTTACGATAACTTTCGCCAACTTTTATTTTGCCACTTACCTAACTTCAGAACTTGAGATACAACCCTTGAACACTTAAAATATGACATACCACATCATTCTTAATTTATTACCCACCCTCCTTGTCTTTCCACGAAGATATGAGTTAATTTAGACATTTTGAAAAGTCGGGGTGTTACATCCTTCCCCAATTAGAAACATTCCTCCTCAAATGAAAAGAAATCTGAGTCATGCGGTTAAGTCCTTAGGAGTTTAAAAAAATTATGCAAAATATCCTTTGTAAATTTGACTATCCAGGAACATGAAACGCAGAAATTCTAACATAGGCGTCTCACAGGACATAAATAGCTAAGCACTATAGCTCCATAATAACAGTGCGAGAAAATATACAACGAAAACAACAATAATAATAATAAACAATATAAAAAAATTCGCATTGGTGTCTAACCTTACTGCATTAATATAAACTGATATGCCATCACCCTGGGGTATGAAACAAGTGAGGATATTTGGACCTCATGCCATCCTCAGCTTCCCAGGTCACCTCTTCTCTATTCTTGTTTCTCCACAATACTTTAACCGAAGCCACCTCTTTGGTTCTCAATTTACGGACGTGCCGATCTAATATGGCGATTGGAGTTTCCTCGTAGGACAACTCCTCTGTGATATGAAAATCCTTAATCGAGACAACCCGAGAAGGGTCTCCTACGCACTTTCGTAGCATCGATACATTGAAAATTGGATGAAAAAATTCTAGCCCCGAAGGCAATTCTAACTCATAAGCCAGCCGTCCTACCCTCCGAAGGATCCAGTATGGTCGAATGAATCTTGGACTAAGCTTGGTTTTTTTGCCAAATCTCATAACATCCTTCATAGGAGAGACTTTTAAAAATACCCAGTCATCGACACAAAACTCTAAGTCCCTTCGCTGCACATCTGAGTATAACTTCTGTCATCTTTGAGCTATTAGCAACCTCTCCCGAATGAGCTTAACCTGCTTCACTGTCTGCTATTCTAAGTCGGGTCCAATCAACCCTGTCTCACATACCTCGAACCATCCGATGAGGGGCCTACATTTTTGCCCATACAGAGCCTCATAAGGTGCCATACCGATGCTAGAATGATAACTATTATTTTATGTGAACTGAATAAGAGGTAAGTGGTCATCCCAACTTCCATTGAAGTCTAGCGCGCAGGCCTGTGGCATATCCTCAAGTGTAAAAATTGTGTGCTCAGCCTGGCCATCTGTTTGAGGGTGAAAGGTTGTACCAAGATTAACCTGTCCCTAGTCCTTTCTGGAAGGACTTCCAGAAGTTGGCTGTAAATTGTGCTTCTTTATCAGTGATAATAGATACTGGGACACCGTGTAGCCTAACAATCTCTCTACTATAGAGTCCTACATAGTCTTCGGCTGTAAAAGCAGCCCTGACTGGTAAGAAGTGGGCTAATTTTGTTAGTCTATCAACAATTACCCAAATAGAGTCAAACCTGCGATGCGATTGAGGTAACCCTATAATAAAATCCATACAAGTTGCTTCCCACTTCCACAAAGGAATGACTATCTCCTGAACTAGCCCAACGGGCTTTTGGTGCTCAACCTTCATCTATTGGCAGTTAGGACACTGTGCCACAAACTCAGCAACGTCCCTCTTCATCCAGTGCCACCAATAGATCTCCTTAATGTTATGGTACATCTTTGTTGAGCCAGGGTGAATAGAATAACGTGAATGATGTGCCTCTTCCATAATCCGATGTCGAAGCCCTGCAACATTTGGAACACATAGTTGACCGCTATATCTAAGGACTCAATCTCCTGCTATATCAAATGCTAAAGACTGCTGAACCTGAGCCTTGGCTATGAGTTGTTCTAAGCTAGGATCCTCTTGTTGCCGTGATTTTACTTCTACAACTAAAGATGATACGGCTGTGTCCTGAATTGTTACCCCACTATCTTCTGCCTTTAACAATCTGACTCCCAAGCTAGCTAACTGATGAAGCTGTCGCGCTAGCTCATGCTTCCCAAAACCTAAATAGGATAAAATACCCATAGATCTTTGACTGAGGGCATCACATACCACATTTGCCTTTCCTGGATGATATAAAATATCCACATCATAGTCTTTTAGTGACTCAAGACATCGATGCTGTCGTAGATTTAACTGCTTCTGTCTAAAGATATATTGAAGGCTTTTATGATATGTGAAGATGTCAACATGAACGCCATACAAATAATGTATCTAGATCTTTAACGCATGCACAACTGCAGCCAATTCTAAATCGTAGGTCGGATAGTTCTTCTCATGCTTTCTCAACTGCCTTGAAGCATATGTAATGATCTTACCATATTGCATTAGAACACATCCCAACCCAACACCAGAAGAATCACAATACACCGCATAGCCTTCTGAACACTCTGGCAATACTAGAAGTAGTGTTGATGTCAACCTATCCTTCAGCTCCTGGACACTATTCTCGCAAGCCTCAGTCCACTGGAATTTAGCTGTTTTTTTAGTCTACTTCTTTAATGGGGCTGACAGTGAAGAAAACCCCTCTACAAACCTTCTGTAGTACCCAACTAACCTTAAGAAACTACGAACCTTAGTTGGAGTCATGGGTCTAGGGCAAGACTTTACGGCCTCAATCTTTTGTGTATCAACCACAATGCCTGCATCTGATACAATATGCCCTAAGAAAGCTATAGAGTCCAACCAGAACTCACACTTAGAAAACATTGTATAAAGTTCTCAGTCTCGAAGAACTTGAATGCCTGCTCATAGATGATTTGCATGCCCTACTTTTGAACGTGAATACACCAAAATATCATCAATAAATACAATCACAAACAAGTCTAGATACGGCCTGAATATACTATTCATCAGATCCGTGAACACTGCTGTGGCATTAGTTAATCCAAAAGACATTACCAAGAACTCAAAGTGTCCATATCTGGTTCTGAAAGCTCTTTTTAAAACATCTTTCTCCCAAACTCGTATCTGGTGGTACACAGATCTTAAATAAATCTTTGAGAAACAGTTAGCACCTTGTAACTGATCAAACAAGTCATCGATCCTTGGAAGGGGATACTTATTCCTTATAGTCACCTTATTCAGCTGTCGATAATCAATACACATTCTTAGTGAGCCATCTTTCTTCCTTACGAATAACACTGGCACACCCCATGGTGAAGCCATGGGCCTAATAACGCATTTATCCAACAAGTCTTTCAGTTGATCCTTCAACTCCTTTAGCGCAGCAGGAGCCATTTTATAAGGAGGGATAGATATGGGTTGTGTACATGATAGCATATCGATAGCAAAATCAATTTCCCGTTCTGGAGGGATACCAGGGAGCTCGTCTAGAAATACATTTAGAAACTTATTAACTACCGGAATAGACTGAAGAATTGGTGGTTATGCATCCATATCATGAACGTGAACAAGATGATAAATACAACCCTTAATAATCATCCTCCTGGCCTTAAGATAGGAAATAAACCTAACTTTCAGCATTGTTGTATTGCATTTCCATTCCCGAATTGCCTCTCCTGGAAATCTAACAATCTTTGTTCGGCAGTCAACATTAGCTTAACAAGACATTAAACAATCCATAATGACATCGAAATCGACCGTCTCTAACTCTACGAGATCTACAGAGGTCTGACAGTCGATAATTTCTACCGTCCAACCTCGATAGACTCTCCTGGCAACTATAGACCCACCAACTGGTGTAGATATAATAAAGGGTCGATCTATGACTCTCTTACTATACAAAACTTCCCCGCAATAAATGGAGCAACATAAGACATAGTAGATCCAGGATCTATCAAAGCATAAACATAATGGGAGCAAACAATTAATGTACCTGTCACAACATCTTGTCATGACTCTGAGTCCTATCGGTCGGCTAGTGAATATGTACGGTCCTGTCCACTACCAGAACTAGATGCTCCCTCTCTTCCTCCGCCTCTACCTCTACCTGCTAAAGTTTGGGGTCCACGCCTTGTAGACTATGCTGATGAGGAGGAACCTACTACTGACCTGGTCGACTGACCTATACCACCCTGACCTATGGTAGGACAGTTTCTCCACCCATGCCCCTCATGTCCACAAGAATAACAACTTTTGGAACCCTATCTGCACCTCTCGAATTGCATCCTAACGCAAGTAGCGCAATGCGGTGGGGATGTCCTAGCCTGGCCTAAACCCCTCTGCTGCTGATAGCTTGATACTTGTGAATCGTCACCTGGCGCTGACTGTCCCTGCCAATCAAATCTACTACCCTGGAACTGTTGTGGTGGAGGTCTAGGTGGCCTAATAGAATATCGGGGTTTAGGACCACCCTGAAAATCTCAGTGTGAACCAGCAGGCCTAGCCCTCTTCTGTCTCTCTCTCTCTCGACTCTCTCACATAGACTATAAATGTTGGCGATCGTCTATGCCTTGTGCAAAGGCCTGAATTCACGAGATATCCATATTATCAATTAGTTCAGCGGTAGAACAAGCGTCGATATAGTCTGTGTCGATCCCTCCCATAAATCTACGCACCCTATCATGCATCGTATCAACAAATGCTGGTGCATATCTAACCAATGAATCAAATCTCAGCCCATACACTCGGACAGTCATGCTGCCCTATCGAAGGTTCAGAAACTGGTCCACCCGACCATCCCTAATCTCTCGAGGCAAATAGTGATATATGAAAGCTTCTCTAAAGCTATCCCAAGTGGGTAGAGATACATCTTTTCCCCTAAATCTCCCAACTCTTGTACCACAACACTGAAACATCGCGCAATCGAAATGCTGCTAACTCAACTAACTCAGTCGCTGAGGCATGCATAACTCTAAAGATCCTATAAAGCTGATTAACAAAGTGTTGAAGGTCCTCTCTTCGATCTGTCCCTATAAACTGTGGAGGATTCAAGGCAAGAAATTCACGAACTATCAAACTTTCAAGCCTTTCAGAAGGTCCGACAATATATGGCGCAACTGGCTGGCATTGTGCAGTTACTAACTGAGCCAACATACATACGACACTCTTAAAATCCTAATTAGATGGAATAAGAGGAACTAGAGTTGGTACTACTGGTGGAGCCGGAAGTCCTATAACCCTCGGAGGCTACTGAAGCGGTGGAGAAGCTATAGGGGGCAAAGATGATGTGTTCCCTTGGGTCTCACAATGGGCTACCACAACCTGTGGTACCTTGCCGGTACCCTCTCCTGCAGCTATATCTAACCCCTGTCTAGCTGTGGTATGTTTGGTGCCATCCATCTCTATCTGCATAACCCTTAAGACATCGCTTTATAGCACGAGGTGAGCAAAATAAGGATAGTCATTCAAACATGCCCGGTAGCTTCTTGATTATCGAATGTGGTGCACAACACATTTGTAAACAAGACTCTACTAGACACGACCTGCAGATTCCCTAGGATAGGACGTTGCTCTGATACCAAGTTTGTCACTCCCCAAACTCAATGGGGCACAACTGGATCCTAATGCCAAAACTCAGGCCTGAGCCAACCCTGCTGAACCATCTGCTACTAGCGCATGGCAGCCACACACAATCAAGAAAACAAGCAAGTATATCTCGGCTTAAAACTGAGCCCTTGGCCGGCAAAACCCCTGTCAACTGATCTATAAAAGAAATAGCTACTACAGGAGATCTTATAACTAAACAGCCAACTAGAACAAAAGTTCTGATTAGGCCGTCGAGGCCACCATGATATCTATATCGAAACTAAAAGCAGGTATATATCAAGACAATACATCAAACAGCTCACAAGCTTCATCAAACCAACAAACTAGGCCAGTATGGCCATAACGTAGCTATACACCCCATACACTAGTTTGCAAGCCTCTAAGAGTAGTAAAGATTGGCGGGACAGGTCCCCAACCTAACCTTAAATATATATAAAACAAAAGCTAACAAACATCCCAACTCTGGCAGCTGCGGAGGAAAGGGGCTAGCCAATCGGATAGAAGCCAATCCTGCTGCTGAGGGGGTCTATTGGGTCGTCTTTCGGGACCTGTATGCATGAATGCAGCGCCCCCAAGGCAATGGGGCGTCAGTACTAAATAATGTACAGAGTATGAAATGCTATAGACTAAATGAGTAAGTATCATAATATACCAAAAGCAATCACGTAATTAAATCAAATTTTTAGATAAGTATGCTAACCCACTACTAAATCTAAAAATACAAAAATGATCAAACATGAACCTAATCAATCCCTCATAAGCTCGGCAGGTACAAACAACATATCACCTACCTAAGCCCCCATAAGCCCAGAAGGTGCCAAATCAATCTACATACCCCTATCGGTAGACCCTTGTCTTTGTAAGAAGTCACATAGCCTTTTTTGGCAACGATATAGCCCCGTAGGCAGCACATAGCCCTCTTAGGTAACATAATAGCTCTTTGGGCTGCACATAGCCCTCTTTTGCATCAACATAGCCCTGTAGGCAACACATAGCTCTCTTTGGCGTCAAAATAGCCCCGTAGGCAACACATAACAGTCTTTGGCATCAATATAGCCCCGTGGGCAACACATAGCCCTGTTTGGAAATAACATAGTCCTATTAGACAACATCATAGTCCTCATAGGCAGTTCATAGATCAACCACTAACCACAATATCCCCAAGGGCGATAACAAATAATTGAATAGGCTAAAGGCGATCAATTTAGCTATAAACAATATATTTGAATAATCTCCAAGTCGTTCTTAACTTAGGGTCGTCCTTAACAGATTATGAGACCCTAAAATGATTGTTTATAACCACTCAATCAGCCAACCAGTCACAATTACATATACAAGATCACCAACATTAACTACCTCTAAAGAAACATGTCGAACGAAGGGAATAGCCTTAAAATACCTTTCCAATGAACGCTCGAAATACCGTAGTTCCTTTACAAAAGTTGTTCCTTATGTCGTAAGCTTCACAAACACTATATATACACAGCTGGTAGGCACCTATAAACAGTTCATAATTAATCTTAAATCGGCAGATTTGCCATATTGCCCCAACTTGTCGAAACGTCCGCACAAATTCATAAAAAAAATCATAAAAAGAGTCCGAAGATGATTATCTTAGTTAAAAGAGTTTAAACCTAGAAGAAAAACCAATAACTACAAATTTATATCTTCAAAAACCAGCTCCAAATGCAGCTAATAGAAGGGAAAAACTATTTCCACGTGTAGAGATCACGTTTCTTGGCACGGGGGTAACCTATAATGGTAGAAATCTTCAAAAAATAACCTTCATCATCCAAGAACAACATAGGAACCCTCTCTTAATCTTTCTCACTGGTTCGGAAGTGAAAAGAAATGTTTTCATGGCTTAAAACGTTGAGTAAGCCGACATACCACATTTTTGACCCAACCCGGATCCGAACTGGATTCTGCCCCGGTAGTCCGCAGTAAAATGATCATAACTTTTTACTCCGATGTCGGTTGGACATGGGGTTTTATGTGTTGCAAACTAGACTAGTAGGACTTAGATTTAATGGGTGATATGCTTTCTAACTCTTTATATATTGAGAGAATATCCATGATATTTGACCCAAATTTTAGAGAAATCTTTAAAAAGGAACTTAAGATAACTTTCACAACTTTTATTTTGCAACTTACCTAACTTCAAATCTTGATATACAACCCTTGAGCACTTAAAATATGAAATACCACATCATTCTTAATTTATTACCCACCCTTCTTGTCTTTTCACAAAGATACGAGTTAATTTAGACGTATTGAAAAATCGGGGGGTTACATCAACATTAGTAACTTCTCCTTGAGGTTGTACTTCAGGTTCATTTGGAAACTCTTTTTGCTCAACATTATGTGTAGTAGGCCAACCTCTGACAGCTCTCCGTGGAGGCATGATTATCTAAAAACACGTGCAAGCACGAATTAGAAGGAAACTTTTTTGAGATCAAACTCTAACACACGAAATGAGTATGAAAGAAGTGAGAAAGTTTTCTAAGTGTTGCAGCTTCCTAATTATAGATGTGTCGCACTTCACACCGATAGCTAGGACTCTACATACACGGGTTCATAGACTCCCTAGGACTCTTAAACTCTGGGCTCTGATACCAAGTTTGTCACACCCCGAGCCTACACCCCGGACGTGGCTGGCACTCGAGAACCATTGATGGACCAAAGCGAACGCTTGGCCTGACTTACTTACTTAGTGGAAGACTCAAATCAATAAACATAAATCTATGAAATAAATTGGAATGTTATAAAGGAACATTCAACTTGGCCATTAAGGCAATCTCAAGTCTTAACATAAGATAGTGACAATGACAAGACTAAAGAACTAACATCTAACTGTCTATGAAGCCTCTAAAACAACTAAGATGGATGTCGGTACAAACACCACGACATCCTAATGAACTAATAAAATAACTGAAGCAATAAAAAGGAGTCCTTCGAAATGCAAGGAGGCTCACCAACTGACTCTGGAGTGCTCACTGGATCAACGATGCACTGGATGCCGATCCTAGTTACCTATGTCTGTATCGTAATAAGATGCAGGCCAACTGGAATCAATACATTAAATGTACGCATATGCTAGTTGGAATGCTAAACAGAGCTTACGCTTGAAAAGAGTTTGAAAGGAACACTTACCTGGCTCAAGTCAACTCAACATAACTTACCTCATTTCAATATAAAGAAGTTTAAAACAAGTGCAATATAAAGAAAAGTTGTTTAAAACATGATATCAACTATGTATGTATGCAAATATACATATAAACTCTGAAATGTATGTAAAAATACAATAAACTGTGTATATAAGATTACAATTAGTTTTGTGGGAGTTTCTTTAACCGACAATCATCACGTAAGAGCTATTGTGATGATACAACGTTTTGCCTCATGCTGCCAGGGCCGTCCTATACCTTGTCGAGGGTATAGAACCTAAACTACTAAGTGGATCCACTAGTCGATGCTAAAAAGTACTAAAGGAATCATCTAAAAAGTATGACCCTTTTTCTACCCATGATGGCTACATGGTTTATGGGGGCTGTGAGTTGTCTGAACTCTCCCCTATATCGGTGCTAAATACTACTTCCAAAATATGATATTAGCTCTTATGTTTAAAAACATACTTCATTCTGTGATTTGAGATAATTTCTCTCAAAAACTTAGCTCAAAGGCTATCTTGGAAATCATAGTTTCCTCTCTTGCTTTATTTAGAAAGCGATTACTCTTTTTTGAAAATTAGCTCAAAGGGTCTTTGGAAAACAATGTTTCCTTACGTGTTTAAATGTGAAAACATTTTAAACTCTTTGGGAATACATAGCCCCGATATACTTTTGAATAAATGAACTTCAACTTTACTCTCTACTAAACTCAAAACTCAAGTCTTAGAACAAAGTTAAATCATTTGTAAAAGACTCATGGATGACTCTATGAACTGCTCTTGACTTGACTTTTAACTTTTCTTGACCTGACTCTTAATTGATCCTTTAATTGAATTATGGATTCAAGGATTGAGATTAGTGATAGGAAAGATCTCATGATGTTTAGGAAAGATTTTAGATAGCTAAACATGAGAAAATATCAAGAAATCACTTCCAGAAAGTTGGTCTGCGACACAGAGATGTATTTAAATTTTTTATCGTGAAATCAATTTTCTAGCAGAACGGTTTGTGACCGCTCCGCGACTCAAGGAGAAAATTTTCTATTCGGAGGAATAGGTCCGTGATGTGGTCCTGGTACCCAGATTCTGCCGACTTGTTCCTTCTTCATTTTCTAACCCTAATTCGCCTAAATTTGATTTTTTTTCTCAAATCCTCTTTAGATTCAGATACCCAAAAGTTGTACCCAAGAATAACTCAAAACAACTCTAAAATCAATCTTAAACTCTCAAGAACTCCCTAATCTCATCCCAAATTCAAGAACACACATCAAGAGCATTCAAACTTTCAACTTTTAGGATGAATTCATGCTGAATTAAAAATGTTTGGTGCGTGGATGAACAAACTGAATGCTTTGTGAACTCACATCCGTCGTAGGGATCACCCCTTGAGGAAATCCACAAGCTAAACTCGACGATCTTGACGAATCTTGCTTTCTTCTTCTCCTTTCTCGTCTTTTCTCCTTTCTCCAAACCCTAGCATGAAATTCGCCTTTTTCTAAGCTGACTAAAATCTGAATTTACCCCAATTAAACTCCTAAAAATGAATTAATTAAGTTGGGTAAGGAAAAGACCAAACTACCCTTCCAAAATCCAGATTGGACTTTCCTTACTCGAACAACCCAACTTTCAAAGGGCATAACTCACTCATACAAATTTGGAATCGCACAAACTAAGTGGCATTGGAAAGATAATTCCAAGATCTTTCCTAAAAATCTGAAAGTACACCTAAGTCATCTTGAGCTAGAAGTTATGGCCGTTTGAATTGACCAAAAACTCTATTTTTCCTAACTTAACAAAATTTCCCGATTTTCATTCTTTCCAAAAATGACAAATTCAAATTCTTAGCTTTTCCTAGTTATTTCAAATTGTAAGAAGTTACAAAAAACAAGCG
Organism: Solanum tacnaense; assembly: GCA_029582525.1. Lineage (NCBI taxonomy): Eukaryota > Viridiplantae > Streptophyta > Magnoliopsida > Solanales > Solanaceae > Solanum > Solanum tacnaense. The sequence continues at coordinate 18,379 of JAJOOD010005196.1, forward strand.
TAACAAATCCGAAAAAGGAAGAATAAAGTTTCTTAGGGGATTCAAGCTTTGTTTAAGGTAGGTGATGGTTGTGATTTCATGATTGTGTGATATATGTTTGTTGTTGCTTCATTATAATACATGTATGTATTCAAATGTTACATTATTGATCACACTTGTTGTAAATAATATGGAGAAATGTTGAATGCCATGAAATCATGACTTAATTATATGATCTTGAGAATATACGTGTGATTGTGATTGTGGTTTGTTGAATGGATCGGGTGTTGTGTTCCGACACATTAACTTGGATAGGTTGCCACGTTCTGGAATAAACATTGGATCGGGTACCACATTCCGATATTCTAACAGTTTGGGTTTGGGTTCCATGAGAGGACCAATGATTCAATATAATTGTGTATCTTGAGAAATGTGAAACTGTACCTTCTTCGTAAATGTTGATAATATTGTATATGTTCGATATGTGCATTTGATTATATTGTTGTAATGGCTGATGTATGTTGCACTTAGTAGGATAGCCGCCTGATCCTACCAGTACACTCTGGTTGTGTACTGATACTGCACTTGCTCTTTCTTTGTTGAGTACATGCATCTTGAGGCGGCTACAGACAGACCTCATTTAGAAGATCAGTAATTGTCGATCGAATTCAAGGGTGAGACAGTTCTTCCAGGCTGCCATGAGTTCTCCTTTCATCTATGTCCACATTTCGGACTTAGACTTTCTAGTTAGTTGTTAGTTCATTAGTTTGGGGTTGTAACCCTTTTCTAGTTAGATGTTTTGGTACATTGACTTTCTGGTTCTAAGCATTACTTCCGCAATGTTAGTTTATTATGATTAGACTTTTGTTTGGAGTTTATGGGAACTCTATTCTTTCCTTAGCAGTTAACTTGCTTCCGTAACTTAAATGCCTTAGTATTTTCATTAAGTTGATTAGCTAATTAGCATAAATGGTTCTCCCACCGGAGGATTAGTGTGGGTGCCAATCACGACGGTCTGGGTCGTGAAAAAGTTCATATCAGAGCTTAGGTCGTTGATCTCGATGTACCAAAACGAGTTCTTGTATAGTCTTGCGGAACAGTACGAAGACGTTTGTACTTTTCTTCAAGAGGCTATAGAACTTTAGGAGATCTCTCTATTTCTCTTGTCTCCTTTCGTGCTATAAGTTAATTCCAATTGGTATTTGTCTCTACAAATTAGTATCTAACCTCCTTCACTCTTCTGTTCGTAGATGGTTAACACTATATTCAACGGTGTCTGGCCCGTAGCTCCCGCCAATGCTCTAGCTGAGGAATCTGCAGCGAAAGATTGCGGTCGAGGCAGGGGTAGAGGAAGAGCTAGGGGTAGAGGCTGAGGAAGAGTGGAGCCTGCTAGAGATGGGGTACCAGCCGAAAATGCTCCCCAAAATGAGGCCTCTCCCGTACATCATGAAGATATAGAGGAGAATATTGAGGTTGAAAATGTTGAGGAGGTCGGACAAGAGGAAGAGGTGCAGGATGAAACTACCGGTGTTCCCCCCATAGACCAAGTGTTAGCTCAACAAATCATGTCTTTCTTGAAAGGGTTGGTGTCACGACCCGAGAGCACCCTCTAGTCAAAACACGGCGTACTAGACCCCGAAGGGGTCTAATACAAGCCTCTTAGCTCATTCATTGCATAGACAATAGAAAATATTGTGGAATTAAAAACTTTATTTAAAACCAAATTATTAAATACACATTTATAATGCAGCGGAATACTAAATCTCACATGGCCATCTTAGACAAACTTTAACAAGATAGGGTCACGGCCCTTTACAATCGAAGTATAGACAAAAGTTTTAAAAGAAAAAAACTAGAAACATAAAGTCCTTGTCCTCGATCTATGAGGAAATACCAAGCCTTGGAGGAAACTCTGTCCAAGCACTTCATCTCCTAGATAGAACCAATCACTTGTCGGGACCTACACTTGTAGCAAAAATAAGAGAAATATGGGTTAGCACACAAAAACATGCTTAAAAAGGGACATTTTGTAGAAAGCCATGCTTTTATGCCATTTTTTTTGTAAAACTTCATGAACATTGATACAAGAGGCATAATATAAGTCACAACCAACATACAAAGTCACATATTTCACATTTAGTCAAAATCACATATAACCCTTTACCTTCACCTCAAGTAACCCTCAAGCTATACCTTGTGCAATGTATGGGTAGCGTCCCATACCACCACCCACAATAAGGCACCACCTTAAGGTTACCAAAAGTGAACTTACCATTCATCCTTTACACAATAAAGCATTTAAGATGCATAAACATTACATAGGTCACATCATCACATTAAGGCCAACATCTAAGACAACTCTAAGTCATACTTGTGGAATGTGCAAGTATCATCCCATACTACTACTCACACTAAGTACTCTTTAGAAGTCACCCTATACAAGGCACATTCATATACAATAGACATGACAAGGAAGTAACTCATTATACAATCCAAGTATAGTATGCATCTTTACATCTAAGCATTTAAGCCAACATTCTTCATTAGGTTCATTTAGGACACATTAATGCATTTAGAAGACTTTCATATATTTAGTCATTAAGACTTAGAGAACTCACTATAGCACCTTCAAAGCCTACTCGTGCAATGTATAGATAACATCCCATACTACTACCTACACTTTTTAATACCTATCAAGTAACTAGAGTGCACATCTCACATGATGGGAATAGGCATTAAATGACATAGAGCATGAGAGCTAAATCATGGAATCCGGTGTCTTGTAGCCCCACATCGTGGAAGGTGTTCTACTTGCCTATGGTAGAACTAGTACACATCCTATGTAGGCACATAGTTTTGGGATAAGAAAGATGTTCATTGGACTCTAGCCTAACATTGGGGAGAGCCACCATCTTAGCCATATCCACTTAGTTTTGAGCCTCCATTCCCATAGAGTAATTTCATTTACATTATTGTTCTTGAGAAGGCCAGCATCATTAGGCCTACCGACCCAAAGTACTTTTACCAAGAAGGGCCACCACTAATAGGTCTACCGTTTCATGGTACATTAAGGATAACTCCTTCATCTTCCTAGAGAGAGCCACCACCATTAGGTCTACCATCTCTAGGTTCATCATTTCACACAAGAAGGAGGCCACCACCATTAGGTCTATTGCTTCAAGGGTTCACATTCACATTGGGTTCTAGACTCAACATGAAGGGCCACCAACTTTAGGTCTACCGGTTCAAGTGATAATCTAAAATACCTCATTAGTCATTTATAGAAAGGCTACCAACATTAGGTCTACCAATTCAAGACATTCATTCATTCATTTATGAAGAGGCTACCAACATTAGGTCTACCAATTCAAGACATTAAGACAATAAGTCAAGATACAATAATTACTCAAGACAAGGATGCCTAAGCCTGCCAAGTCAAGAGATCACATTCAACATAACTTTCATTTATCAAGGAGAGGGCACCTAAGTCTACCAATCCAAGATACAACCTTACATTTAGAACTCTTCACATTCTATCATCAACATTCATGAGTGTTAAGTGAGAATACGCTTTAATTCACAACACATTTACATTCACAACATGATTACCTTTAATTCATTAGATTCTCATTCAAATCCTTTACATCACATTCACATGTATAATATCATGATAATACTTCAATTCATCAAACTATGCCTTCAAGGCCATGATCATAATATACATAGTAAGTAAACACCTCCACCTTTCAAGTGGATCAACAATTCAAGCTCAATTCTACATTAACATGAAATTAGGTCAAACTTTCCCTTTCAAGGCTATGTTAACAAATCCTCAATTCACCATAATTAGACATAGATAATGTTAAAAAACAATAATCTAAATCAATCTACACATAAATCTATCACCATTCATTCATAATCAACATACCTACTTCATAAGGCCAAATTTAGGAATTGAGAGAAATCATGGGTTCATATAGTTTTTCAACTTAAATCATCAATTAAACACCAACATACTCATAATTTATCGTTTGAAAATGTTTGATGCAAGAACCCATGAGATTGAGTTAAACTTAGGGTTTTTGTTTAACTTGAAAACCTTGAAAACTTCTTTGAAATTGACTCTTGGATGAAAGCTAACCCTAGATGAAGGATCACCATACCTTATTAGATGAATCCCCACGAAAATTGTGGAAGAAACATCTTGAAATCCCCAACCCTAGCTTGATCTTGACCTTGATCTCCAATGGAGTTTCTAGAGAGAACTTTTTAGGAGGGAAGGGTTTTGATTTGAGAGATGAAATCTAAATGGGTGCTTTAATGTTTTAATACTCTTAAAATACCTAAAAACACTTAAAATAACCGTCCACATACTAATTGGGACTTGGGGTGAATTTACCAACTCACCCCTAAGTTGGCCGTGTCTCTTGACAGCAAAACAGGTCTCATTCACGAGACCCCCATGCACGGACCGTAGATGGGTTGACGGACCATACTAGTCTTCCATCAATGGTGGATGTAGATTGGGTTGGGTCCCCTTGACCTACAGAGGCCATCCATGGGGAGTGGATGAACCTACGGGGCATGGACCCCTTTCGTAGGTCACCCTACATTTGCCAATTTTCATGGTTCAATGGGTCTTGGGGGGTTAGACTTAGGGTGTAACACCCTGTATCCTAGATAGACCAAAATGTAGATTTTGAGAAGTTGCAGGTGCAACCCACGGTTGTCATCCATGGATCGTAGGTTAGACCATGGCCCGTGTTGGTGGTCCATGGTTCACCACTGCAAACCCTTCCCGTTGTCCAGCTCAGAAAACCGGCTAAGTCTCGACCCACAGAAAGACCCACGGTCCATGGTCCGTGTTCGTGCATCAAGACTCCTTTACCCAGCCTCTAAAATGAACTACAATCAACCAGCACGGATCGTCGTTCAATGCACGGTCCGTAGGTCCGACCTTAGATGAGGGTCAACAACCAGTTAGAGGAAAATTGTTGATTGGGTCAACTTCAAATGGTCATAAATCTTAGCAAAAAATGAATTATGCGCCCCATGACCTTTGATATGATTAATAATTGAATCATCTTTCCAACGCCATGAGGTTTGCTAAAATCCAATCTCCGAGTAAAAAGTTATGCTCGTTTTAGTAAAGACCTGCCGGATAGACTTGACCGACGGACCCAAACGATGGCCGGTAGATCAAACGATGGACCGTCGTTCCTTCCATAGGACGCTTCAATAGATTTTAAGTCAGGGTCGTTTTGGTCCTTTTCCTACTTCGTTGGACCCCTAAGGGACGTCGTTTAGACCCTAAATTATGAGGTTTTAGTCAGTTTAAGCCTAGAAACATAACTAGGACTTACCTAAGTCAAATCATTAATCAAAACTTAGAAAAATTAGAACTCTAAGAGGAGAAAGAAGTCAAGAGCCCAACTTCAAGAACGCATCAAGTTTTCTTCAGTTCCGACCCAGAAATCGAAGGATTTCTCCGTGAAATTCATCACCAGGTATGTGGTATTTCATTAGTGGGTTCCTTTCACCGATTAGGTCCCTAGTTTTCAGTCAGTTTCTTGATTACCTTATTATGACTAGACGTAGGGTTTCTTGAATGTTAGAATTATTGAGTTCTTAGCTATTAGAATGATCCAAATCAAATTAGTATGTTAATATTCAGTTTAATGCATGAATTCCAAAACCCTAGCTATGTATTTCTTTAGTTCTTGAATTACACATGTTAGGTCAGATATTTCAGTTATTTGGTTATACATGCCTCAGTTATTAATGCATCAGTATCAGTTTAATTGTTGCATTCTCAGTTGGCATGTTAAGTTCTAGCTATCCAGTAACTCACAGAAATTCAATCATAGTGTGTTAATTACTTAATCCATTGAAAGTAGCATAATACCGAGTTGGACTAGGGTTCAGCGTACCCAAATAGTCCTAGAACTACTAGCCACATAGGTTGTAAGTCCCCTCTGTGGGCATCATTTCAGTGATCATGCCAACATGCCTCTATACCTCTGAAGGGTATATTGGGTCCTCTCGATGAGGCGTATACATCAGACTCCACATTTAGCTCATGTGGTTTTATTATCAGTTATTAGTTGCTCCAACAGTTCAGTCAGATCCTATTGCATTGACCATTTATCAGTATATCCAATATTCAGTTTCAGCATGTTATAAATTGGTCACTGCATTCAGTTATCTTAGCATTCAGTATCTATATCATGTTTAGTTTATGTCATTGCTTATTTGTTTTGTTCAGTTATATGTTATTTCAGCTGTATGCTATCCTGCATGTTCAGTACCTTTCAAGTACTGACGCATACTCTGCGCTACATCTTCTCGTGATATAGCTTCCGCATCAGTTTATTATTTTTAGTTTGCTCAAGATCAGGCCAACAGGGTTAGCTTGGGATCACTAGTGGTCCTAGGTCCTGTGTCCGCGTCTCGGGGGTAGTCTCGGGGGGTGACAAACTTGGTATCAGAGCATTAGGTTTAAGTGTCCTAGGATGTCTGAAAATCCGCACTAAGTAGAGTCCTTTACATGGGTGTGAAGTGCGCCACATCTAATGAGGGGAAAGCTACAAAGTGTTTTAGGAAATCTTCATTTTCTTATTACTCTTATCGTGCGTAAGGTATGATCTAAATTATATTCTAATTCGACGTTCTATGTTTCAGTGATCATGCCTCCTCGTAGAGCTAATGCCCAGAATGCGAATGCCAGGAACACAAATGCATCTCCTCCAGTCCCTTATCAAGAAGTGTCGAATGCAGAGTTCAGGAACGCCATTCAGATGTTGGCTCAGAGTGTGGCCAACTCGAACAATTAGCGGGTTCAAGCTCCTGTGAATGCAAATGGTGGATCAGCAGCAGCGAGGGTCTGTGATTTGGTTAGGATGAATCCGCCTGAGTTCTTAGGATCGCAGACTAGTGAGGATCCCTAGAATTTCTTGGATGAGATCAAGAAGATCTTTGAAGTGATGCAGGTAACTAGGAATGATCGGCTTGAGTTAGCATCTTACCAACTTAAGGATATGGCTCATATCTGGTATACTCAATGGAAGGAGAACAGGGGTACAGATGCAACTCCTATTACTTGGGATTGTTTTAGCAAAACCTTTCTGGACAGGGTTTTCCCCATAGAGTTGAGAGAAGCAAGGGCCCAGTAATTTATGAACTTAAGGCAGGGTAACATGACTATCCAAGAGTATGGACTCATGTTTAACCAACTCTCCACACATGCTTCTCACATGGTTGCTGATTCCAGGACTCAGATGAATAAGTTTCTGTACGGAGTGTTAGACTTAGTGAAAACAGAGTGCAGGAATGCTATGTTGTTGGGACACATGAACATCTCGAGGATTATGACTCATGGTCAGCAAGTTGAGGGTGATAAGCTTAGGGAACGGGCTAAGGAGACTAAGAGAGCAAGAACAGGTAACTACGAGTATTCCCAATAGAAATTTGGTGGTGGAAACCACTCACAGTTTCAGCAAAATTCTTCGACTCCATCCCCTTCATTACCTAGTGTTCCATCCCCCATATTCTGTAATGATCATAAAGGTAGGGTGTTAGGCTCTAAGTCTCAAGGTAATGTTTCAGGCACCAAAATTTACCCAACTTGCCCAAAATGTAACAAGAACGATCCAGGCGAGTGCCTTGAAGGTAAGGAAGGATATTTTGGGTGTTGTCAGTCTGGTCATAGATTGAAGGATTGTCCTTCTAGACAGGGTCAACGAGGAAATAATAGTAGAGCTGAGTCTACAACTTCAGCAGCACCAGCAGGTCGCCCGTCTCAGCAGGGTAACTCATCTGGTATAGGTGGCGGACAGCGCCAAAATAGGCTCTATGCTCTTCAGGCTCGTCAAGATCAGGAAGATTTTCCTGATGTAGTCACTGGTAAGTTACGAGTCTTTGATCTTGATGTTTATGCATTGTTAGATCCTGGGGCTACTTTGCCTTTTGTAACTCCTTACATAGCACTCCAATTCAGTGTTAGTCGAGAATCTCTTTCAGAACCCTTCTCAGTTTCTACTATAGTCGGTGACCCAGTTATAGCTAGACGGGTATACAGAAATTGCCCTGTCACAGGCTCTTAGAAAGTCACCTCAACAGATCTTGTAGAGCTATAAATGGTAGACTTTGATGTCAATCTAGGCATGGATTGGTTACATTCCTGTTATGCCTCAGTCAATTGTAGAACTAGGATTGTTCGTTTTCAGTTTCTAGACGAACCAATCTTATAATGGAAGGGTAGTAGCTTAAAGCCTATGGGTCGATTCATTTCTTACCTTAAGGCCAGAAAGATGATCTCTAAGGGTTATCTCTATCATCTAGTTCGGGTTAAGGGTTATAGTTCTGAATCCCCAACTCTTGAGTCAGTCCCTGTAGTCAATGAGTTTCCAGAAGTGTTTCCAGATGATCTTCCTGGAGTTCCTCCCGAAAGGGAAATCAACTTTGGAATTGATATCCTTCCAGATACCCAGCCTGTGAGACCTCGTGGTTCTTTCGCATAATATGTGTATCATTGAACGAGTGTATGAGGCTTATATGACTTGGTGTATCATTTTAGAAGAATAAGGTTTCAAAGGGGAGGTTAAAAAAATTAAAGAATCAGACTAACATTATGGGTCAAGGATGCCCTTAAACAAGTTCGAGTTAAAAAATGTCTATTCTAACACCTCGCCCATTCAGAATGCTTAAGTTAACCGGTACCTTTGTGTATAAGACAAAAAGTGTCTTATATGCTAATAGGGATGTTTTAAAAGGTGATAGAGTTGCACAATGATCGTAAGTTAAGTTTTGAAGTCAAGCAAGATGAGAAATAAAAAGTTGGCAAAAGTTAGAGTAAGTTTCTTTGATAAATTTTCTGAAAATTGGGTTAAATGTCTTGGAGCTTATCTCCCAATATACAAAGCTTTAGAAGAACCCCAATATATGAAATCGAAGGTCTACGAGTCTACTTTGCAACGCACTAAATCATTTGTCTATATGACTTCCGAATTGAGAGATATTTAGATTTTAGTGAGACTGCACAAGCAGGCACGTGAAGGTGGGCCCCTAGCCCATATGTTGATTTAGCTTTATAAGATCAGATTTCCCTTTGTTTTATCTCATTATTTTCGACCAAAATAAGAATAAAACAGTCGTAAATCCTCTCTGAAGGTTCCCCTATCATCCAAGCAAATAGTTACGAGATTTCAACGTGGTTTCCCCCTCTGAAGGTTCATAGAGATTGTGTTATTTATTTCCTCCTCGTTGGTTGTGATTTCAACGATTCTTCAGGGTGAAGGAGTCTCGTTTTTTATGTGGTGTTGCTGCTGTTTTGAGGTAATAATTCTCACCCTTCATTTTATTGAGAGAGTCCAAGTTATAGCTATGCTATATAAGCAAGAACATGAATAGACGGCTGGAAAAATCGTATTTGGATAGTTACGTGATGTTGGGCTGTTTTGAAGTATTTTTTTGATATTGTTGTTGCTGGAATATTTTTGGAAATGCTTCGTATGTGTGTGGTTCTTGTTGATATCAGTCTGGAAGAGAAGAAGAAGTACAGATGGATATTTAATTGCAACATAAATTAGTGTAACGTTGTTTCTATTATTGCATAGCAATTTTCAAATTGTTTCTTCTTGGTTCAACGTCTTGCGTTTAAGGAGACTGTTTGTTATTGTCAAGACATGTTAATGTACTGCAAGCTCCATCAAGTTTAAGTTTAGGTTTTATCCTTTTAAGCTCTTATTGCATATGAAGAGAAAGACATGACTCCAAATGTAATTATTGGACGAACATATAGGGTGATGATTGGAAGTCGGGAGTTCAAGTTATTATTGTTATATTGAACAATTATAGGGCAGTATTATACATATTTTTTTATGGCTTTAATAGTTTGAAGACAGGTGGTTAGGATTTGGTTATGGTTATTTTTGGTTGGAAAGGAGGGGTGTGGCGATACGCCGAATTTTAATTGTTGTGCAGGGATACTCTATTTGGTTGTTGTTGACTATTGCGTAGGCCCCCACTTGTAAATAGCTGCTGCAAAAATGTATGTTATGTCATTAATTTGAGGTTGTAAATTGGAGAAGAGAAGGTAATGAAGCATACATTTAAAAATGGTCTGGCGAGCTAATCACTCTGCTAGTGAGCTCTAAATTGCTACTTTGACCCTGGCGTGTTAATATTCTTCCTGTAATGGTTGTGTGACATGATTTTCTGTAGAGTACATACTGTAATGAAGGGGGTACAATTCATATTGATACAACAAGACCCAAAATCGAGGTATGTTAGGGATAATCACTGTACTTCCTTTGAGCACGAATTTTGGAATCCTAAATCGTCAAATATTGTTTTACTACTCTATTACTAGAAAGACCTTTGGTTAAAGGCATTGATATTGCAACTGGTGTATTTTTGTGACTCCATTATGTTGCTATTCCACTCGTTCGGTTAGATATGGTATTTTGCGTCTTTATGTCATTTTGTTGATTTTCTTGACTATAGGTCCATGTGTACAGATTCTTATTCTTCTTTAGGTGTAGTAACTGAAAAAGATTAAAGATGAACAATTTGAATTTGAAATAAGTCCTCCTTCCTTGCTAATTTATATTTTTGAAAACTTTAAAATAAAACGTCGATCTCCAAAAATCGTAAATATAAATCCTTGGTTTAAACTACTAAAGTACAGGTTTTTCTGAAATACTTTCTTTTACAAACCACTAAGGAAACATATGTAGATACTAAGTGAGGAACTTTAAGCTCTTTATGAACATCCTCAAGTTTAAGTTGCCTTTCTAAATCCAAGTTAAGAATTCCAGTTTAATCTATAAGTATATAAGTTTCACGAGATATTTACATCTGATGCGTAAGTGATTACGAGATTATGAGGACAAGAGTACCAATGAGCCAAGATTGGCAACATGATTCAGGTAACAGATGCATTACGGATCCATGACATTACATTCTATGCATTCTACTTCCGAGCTATAATCGGAAGGTATGGGGCCTCTTTCTTATATTTATACGTATGAGACATAGATGGCCACAAGTTGGCGAATATGATCCTGGTTCGCTAACGGAAGGCACCACCATTACTAGCACTTGGTTGGGTATGATATGCATTTAAATCTATATATATATATATATATATATATATATATACATATTCATGACATAAGATTATGCCAGCATACAATTCATATTTAATCTATATAAGGTTTGATGTCAGCCATGGCGGCTACTAGAGTTTCTGTTTCAGGTGGTATCTTTATTCCCCTTTTTACAGTAACTATTTATTATTTTATTTTTCTGCCTTACATACTAGTACATTTTTATTCGTACTAACGTCCTGTTGCCTGGGATGCATTTTTGTTTTGTGCGTGCAGGTCCAGGTAGGTATTTTGATTAACCCCTATACTAGGATTCGGGGTTTAGCTGTGAGTTGGTAAGGTCCACTTCATCTTGGAGCTTTCATAGGATGTTACTTTTATTCTACAGTTTGGGTATAATCGGGGCCTTGTCTCGACCAGTGCTTAAGTCACTCATAGAGGCTATTGTGGACACAGTATTCTGGGTTTCTTTCTGGAGCTTCTAGTTTCCAGCCACATAGGCTTGGCATGTATAGATATGTATGTACGTGTGTATATGTTCATTGTAGCCTTGTCGGCTAGCTAGTACCTTATTACTTTTGGCTTGTCTACCCCCGTCTATATGACTTATTGATATTCAGGTTATAACCTTAAGGGTCCAGTCATAGTACTTTAGAAGTTATGCTGCCTGACCTTCTAATCCCTCAGTTGTGTCAATTGGTATGTTTATGTGGCTTACTCGGTTGCTTAAGGTGTCGAGTGCCAGTCACACCTTCTCTAGTTTGGGGAGTGACAAACGTGGTATCAGAGCAGGTCGTGTCCCAGGGAGTCCACAAGTCGTGTCTTGTAGATTCTTGTTTATGGGTGTGTTGTGCACCACACTAATAATCAAGAGGCTATAGGTGTGCTGGTTACATTTCTTTCAATTTATAGATCGTGCTATAGAGCTGAGTTATAAGTACGTATGAAATCTGAATCGTGATTTGTGTTTCACATACGCTCAATAGGATTTATCGAGGTTCTACGGTAGAGATTGTTTCTTATCAATTTTGTTTTAGACGTGATAGGGCTAGAGATGCTTGACTTTGTTATTGATATGGGCATGGATTAGTGGAAACCTTATTATGTCAATGTCGACTACCAAGAGAAGACTGTTAGATTTCAGTTCCCAGGGGAAGTAGTATGACAATGGAAGGCAAGTTTATTTCCATTATTTAGGCAAGGAAATGTTTTCCAATGGCTGTACTTATCATATTTTCCGAGCGAGTTTAAGATATCGATGCTGAGACGTCGACTCTTCAGTTATTATAGTGGGCAATGAGTTTCTAGGTGTATTTTCAGGTGAGCTTCTTGATATTTCCCTGGAACAAGTGACAAATTTTTTTACTGATACATTACGAGATGCTCTGCCGATATCAATTTCCCCATTTGGAATTGCACCAGCAAAATTGAAGGATATATCAGATAAGAGCTTTAACTGGACTAGTGCATCACCAAACGGTGCACCAATGTTATTTGTTCGGAAGAAAGATGAATCATTGTAGAAGTGTACAGACTACAAAAAAACTGAATAAGGTGACTATAAAGAACAAATATCCACTACAAAGGATTGAAGGGTTTTTTCGACCAACTATATGATGTCGGATGGTTCCCAAAGATTGATTTACATCTAGGGTACCATTAGGTACTTGTTCGAGAGAGTAATGTTTCAAAGACAACCTTCAGGATTAGATATGGCCATTTTGAGTTTCTTGTAATGTCTTTTAGATTGGCGAATGACCAAACAATATTTATGAACCTGATGAATAGTATATCCATGTCATTCTATACTTATTTGTAATTGTATTAGTTAATGATATTCTGGTACATTTCATTCAGAGGAAAATCATAGAGATCATTACTAAGTAGTGCTTCAGTTACCCCAAGGTTAGAGGTTGTAAGATAAATTCTCAATGTATGAGTTTTGGTTGTATTTAATGGTTTTTTTGCCGGGGCCATATGGTATTAGATGTTGGTATTCAGGTATACTTACAGAAGACTGAGGTCGTGCAGACTTGGCCTAGACATATGAATCGAATCTTTCTGAGGTTTAGCAGAGTATTATGTAAATTTTGTGGAAGGATTTTTCTTTATTTTCTGCAGTTTCAGCACCCCTAATAAAGTTGACTTAAAAAGAAGTTAAGTTTCAGTGGACAATAGCCTACGAGGGGAGATTACATGACCTGAGATATCAAATGACATCAACACCAGTTTCGACCCTACAAGATGGTCAAGAGGGCAATGTAATGTATTATTATGCTTCAAGAATTAGTCTGGTTTATATTCTGAAACATTAAAGAAAGGTAATTGCTTATGCTTCATGATAGTTAATGAAGAATGAAAAGAACTACTCGACCTACGATTTAGAGTTGACTGCAATTATTCATTCCTTGAGGTTTTTGAGGCATTACTTGAATGTCTTTAATGTTGATATTTATACAGATCCTAAGAGCCCCCAATATATTTTGACTAAAAAAGGTAATTCTACAATAGTCCAGATGGAATGAATCGGTGAAAGTTATTGATGTGGATATCTTATATCATCCAGGAAAAGTAAAATATAGTAGTGGATGCCCTCAATCATAATTCTATGGGTAGTTTATCACCTTTGGGAGCTGAGAACCAGGAGATGGCCTAAGAGCTCCATCAGCTAGTTGGTTTGGGGTTATATTATAAAACTCCAATGACACTAGAGTCACAGTTCAGAACTGGGTAATATCATCTCTATTTGTGGAGGTGAAGGCTTGACAAAGTGAAGATCCTAGCTTAGATCAGCTTAGAGACAGTCTTCAGATTCAGAGATCAGTTATATGTTCTGAATACCACATGGCTTCTATTGAAAAATATGGGACATGCGAACCATTCTCGCTTCTCTGTTCACATAGAAACCATGAAAATGTGTCATGATATTAAGGAGATATGTTGTCAATAGGGAGAGGTAGAGCATGAGAAGCTTAGTTTGCTAACTCAAGAGATAGTTATTCCATTGTGGAAGTGGAAAGAGATAAATGTGAATTTTGTCACATGTTTTCCGCATTCGCGAGGGAAGATTAAATTCCATTTGGGTGATTATTCACAGGTTGACGAAATCAGCCCATTTATGTTTAGTCAGTACTACCTTCTAGTGGAATATGTTTGGATGTACATTAGAGAGTTATTTATACTCAATTATGTCTTAGTATAGATTACTTCAAATAGATGGACACATTTTATAGAACAACACACAGATCCTTGTTGAAGGGTTTGGGGACTCAAGTTAATCTTAGTATGGATTTTCATCTTCAGATTGATCGCCAAGCCGAACGTATAATCTAAATGCTCAAGGACATGTTATAGGTATGTGTGCTAGATTTTCGTGGAAACTTGTGTGATCACGTGTTACGGGTTGAGTTTTCTTATAATAACAACTTCCAAGCAAGTATTCAAATAGCTCCTTATGAAGCACTATATGGAAAAAGTGCAGGTCACCAATTTATTGGTTCAAGATCAGGGAAGTAGAGTTGCTAGGTCATGATCTAATCTAACAAGTTATGGAGAAGGTAAAGCTTAGTAGAGATCGGTTGTAGATATCATAGAGAAGTCAGAAGTCTTATGTAGATGTTTGACTACGAGACTTAGGGTTTGATGTATAAGATTGGTTCTTCTTCAACGTATGGCCTATGAAGGGTTTCATGCGATTAGTCAAGAAAGGAAAGCCGAGTCCAAGGAATGTAGGGCCATATAATATTATTCGGATGATTGGTAGGGTGGCTTACGAGATTGATTTCCCTTCAGAATTAGTAGGTCATCCCGTGTTCCATGTATCTAGTTTATAGAAGTGCATCGAAAATGCTTTGAATTATGCCCGTTGAGGATATTCTTGTATCTACAGACTTGTTTTATGCTAAGGTGTTAGTGGTTATTTTGGTTTGGCAGGTAAGAAAGATATGGACTGAAGAAGTGATTTCTATGAAAGTGTTATGGTGGAATAACAACGTTGAGGAAATAACTTGAGAAGCCGAGGAGGAAATAGGGAACAATTACCCACAACTATTGACGACTTAAGCTAAGTTGTTTTTCAATAATTGACAATTATTCTTTACACAAACTTAATTGGGTTTTAAATACCTCAAAATTGCAGTTTATATGGATTGTCGCAAGCTAGATATACGAAGACTTGTAATTAGATTTTCGAACTGGATTTAAGATTTGCGGACGTAACAAATATAGCCTTGCAAATATCACAGTAGCAGCAAAGAATACAACAACGAGATTGTTCGAATCCATTCGCGGATGACTGTTCTTAAGGAGGGGCGAATGTGAGACCTCGAGGTTCGTTCGCATAATATGTGTATCATTGAATGAGCTTATGAGTCTTATATGACTTGGTGTATCATTTTAGTAGAATAAGGTTGCAAAGGGGAGGTAAAAAAAATCAAATAATTAGACTAACGTTATGGCTCAAGGATGCCCTAAAACAAGTTTGAGTTAAAGAATGTCTATTCTAACACCCCGCCCGTTCAGAACGCTTAAGTTAGCCGGTACCTTTGGAGATAAGACAAAGAGTGACTTATATGCTAATAGGGATGTTTTATAAGGTGATATAGTCGCCCAATGATCGTAAGTTAAGTTTTGAAGTCAAGCAAGTTGAGAAATAAAAAGTTGGCAAAAGTTAGAGTAAGTTTCTTTGATAAATTTTCTGAAAATTGGGTTAAATGTCTTGGAGTTTTTTCCCCAATCTACAAAGCTTTAGAAGAAACCCAATATATGAAATCGAAGGTCTACGAGTCTAATTTCCAACGCACTAAATCATTTGTCCATACGACTTCCGAAATGAGAGATATTTAGATTTTAGTGAGACTGCACAAGCAGGCACGTGAAGGTGGGCCCCTAGCCCATATGTCGGTTTAGCTTTGTAAGATCAAATTTCCCTTCGTTTTATCTCATTATTTTCGACCAAAATAAGAATAAAACAGTCCTAAATCCTCACTAAAGGTTCCCCTATTATCCAAGAAAATATTTACATGATTTCAACGTGCTTTCACCCTCGGAACGTTCATAGAGAGTGTGTTATTTCTTTCCTCCTCGTTGGTTGTGATTTAAAGGATTCTTCATGGTGAAGGAGTCTCATGTTTTATATGGTGTTGCTGCTGTTTGGACGTAATAATTCTGACCTTTCATTTTATTGAGTGAGTCCAAGTTATAGCTATGCTATATAAGCAAGAACACGAATAGATGGCTGGAAAAATCATATTTGGATAGTTACGTGATGTTGGGCTGTTTTGAAGTATTTTCTGATATTGTTGTTGCCGAAATATTTTTGGAAATACTTTGTATGTGTATGGTTCTTGTTGATATGAGTCTGGAAGAGAAGAAGAAGTATAGATGGATATTTAATTGTAACATAAATTAGTGTAACGTTGTTTCTATTATTGCATAGCAATTTTCAAATTGTTTCTTCTTGGTTCAACATCTTGCGTTTAAGGAGACTGTTTGTTATTGTCAAGATATGTTAATGTACTGCAAGCTCCATCAGGTCTAAGTTTAGGTTTTATCCTTTTAAGCTCTTATTGCATATGAGGAGAAAGACATGACTCCAAATGTAATTATTGGACGAACGTATAGAATTATGATTGGAAGCCGCGAGTTCATGTTTTTATGGTTATATTGAACAATTATAGGACTGTATTATACATATTTTTTTATGGCTTTAATTCTCTGAAGACTCGTGGTTATGATTTGGTTATGGTTATTTTGGGTTGGAAAAGAGGGGTGTGGCGATACACCTAGTTTTAATTGTTGTGCAGGCATACTCTATTTGGTTGTTGTTTACTATTGTGTAGGCCTCCACTTGTAAATAGCTACTGCAAAAATGTATGTTATGTCATTAATTTGAGGTTGTAATTTAGAGAAGTGAAGGTAATGAAGAAAACATTTAAAAATGGTCTGGCGATTTAATCACTCTGCTAGTAAGCTCTAAATTGCTTTGATCCTGACGTGTTAATATTCTGCCTATAATGGTTGTGTGACATGATTTTCTGTAGACTACATACTGTAAGGAAGGGGGTACAATCCATATTGATACAACAAGACCCAAAATCGAGGTATGTTAAGTATAAGCACTGTACTTCCTTTGAGCACAAATTTTGGAATCCTAAATCGTCAAATATTGTTTTACTACTCTATTACTCAAAAGAACTTAGGTGTAAGGCATTGATATCGCAGATGGTGTATTTTTGTGACTCCATTATGTTGCTAGTTCCGAATCCCCAACTCTTGAGTCAGTCCCTGTAGTCAATGAGTTTCCAGAAGTGTTTCCAGATGATCTTCCCGGAGTTCCTCCCGAAAGGGAAATAGACTTTGGAATTGATATCCTTCCAGATACCCAGCCTGTGAGACCCCGTGGTTCTTTCGCATAATATGTGTATCATTGAACGAGTGTATGAGGCTTATATGACTTGGTGTATCATTTTAGAAGAATAAGGTTTCAAAGGGGTGGTAAAAAAAATCAAAGAATTAGACCAACGTTATGGGTCAAGGATGCCCTTAAACAAGTTCGAGTTAAAGAATGTCTATTCTAACACCTCGCCCATTCATAACGCTTAAGTTAACCGGTACCTTTGTGTATAAGACAAAAAGTGTCTTATATGCTAATAGGGATGTTTTATAAGGTGATATAGTCGCACAATGATCGTAAGTTAAGTTTTGAAGTCAAGCAAGTTGAGAAATAAAAAAGTTGGCAAAAGTTAGAGTAAGTTTCTTTGATAAATTTTCTGAAAATTGGGTTAAATGTCTTGGAGCTTTTCTCCCAATATACAAAGCTTTAGAAGAACCCCAATAGATGAAATCGAAGGTCTACGAGTCTACTTTGCAACGCACTAAATCATTTGTCTATACGACTTCCAAAATGAGAGATATTTAGATTTTAGTGAGACTGCACAAGCAGGCACGTGAAGGTGGGCCCCTAGCCCATATGTCGATTTAGCTTTATAAAATCAGATTTTCCTTCGTTTTATCTCATTATTTTCGACCAAAATAAGAATAAAACAGTCGTAAATACTCTCTAAAGGTTCCCCTATCATCCAAGCAAATATTTACGAGATTTCAACGTGGTTTCCCCTTCGGAAGGTTCATAGAGATTGTGTTATTTAGTTCCTCCTCGTTGGTTGTGATTTCAAGGATTCTTCATGGTGAATGAGTCTCGTTTTTTATGTGGTGTTGCTGCTGTTTGGACGTAATAATTCTCACCCTTCATTTTATTGAGTGAGTCCAAGTTATAGCTATGCTATATAAGCAAGAACACGAATAGACGGCTGGAAAAATCGTATTTGGATAGTTACGTGATGTTGGGCTGTTTTGAAGTATTTTCTGATATTGTTGTTGCTGGAATATTTTTGGAAATGCTTCGTATGTGTGTGGTTCTTGTTGATATGAGTCTGGAAGAGAAGAAGAAGTATAGATGGATATTTATTTGTAACATAAATTAGTGTAACGTTGTTTCTATTATTGCATAGCAATTTTCAAATTGTTTCTTCTTGGTTCAACGTCTTGCGTTTAAGGAGACTGTTTGTTATTGTCAAGACATGTTAATGTAGTGCAAGCTCCATCAAGTTTAAGTTTAGGTTTTATCCTTTTAAACTCTTATTGCATATGAAGAGAAAGACATGACTCCAAATGTAATTATTGGACGAACATATAGGATGATGATTGGAAGCCGCGAGTTCAACTTATTATTGTTATATTGAACAATTATAGGGCAGTATTATACATATTTTTTTATGGCTTTAATGGTTTGAAGACTCGTGGTTAGGATTTGGTTATGGTTATTTTGGGTTGGAAAGAAGGGGTGTGGCGATACGCCGAGTTTTAATTGTTGTGCAGGCATACTCTATTTGGTTGTTGTTGACTATTGCGTAGGCCTCCACTTGTAAATAGCTGCTGCAAAAATGAGGTAAGATATATATCTGACTTTTTTTTAAATTGTTGCTTATTATTATTGTTGTTGTTGTAGTATATTTGCTCGCACTGTTATTACGCAGCTATAGTGCTTAGCAATTTAAGTCGTCATGTGAGACGCCTAGGTTATACCTTTTGCATTTTAGGTTCCAGGATAGTGACAAACTTAACCGTGTGACATAGATTTTTTTTCATTCGAGGATGAATGTTTCTAAGGAGGGAAGGATGTAACACCCCGACATTCCAAAACGTCAAAATTAACTCGTATCTTCATGGAAAGACAAGGAGGGTGAATAATAAATTAAAAATGATGTGGTATGCCATATTTTAAGGGTTCAAGGGTTGTATAGTAAGTGGAAAAATAAAAGTTGGCAAAATTTATCGTAAGTTCCTTTTTAAAGATTTGTCTAAAATTTGGGTGAACTGTCTTGGATGTTTTCTCCCAATATATAGAGAGTTAGATGGTCTATCACCCATTAAATCGAAGGCCTACAAGTCTAGTGTGCAACGCACACAACCCCGTATCAAACCGACATCAGAGCAAAAAGTTATGTGGGTTTTACTAGGGACTGCTGGGGCAGAATCCAGGTCGGGTCAAAATGTCGGCTTATTTAACATTTTAAGCCATGAAAACAGTCCACTTCAGTTCCAAACCAAAGAGAAAGTTTAAGAGAGAGTTCCTACGGAGTTCTAGCATGATGAAGGTTAGTTTTTGACGATTTCTACCATTAAACATTCCCCTCGTGCTTAGAAACGTAATCCCTACACGTGGCAATCATTTTCCCCTTCTATTAGCTGCATTTAGAACTATTTTTTAAAGATATAAATTCGTAGTTATTGGTGTTTCTTCAAGGTTTACACTTGGTAAACTAAGGTAATCATTTTGGGACCCTTTTATGGTTGTTTTTATGAATTTCTACGGATGTTTCTACAAGTTGGGGCAATATGGAAAATATGCTAATTTAAGATTAATTATGATATGTTTATAGGTGCGTACCAGCTGTGTATATATAGTATTTGTGAAGCTTAGGACATAAGGAACAACTTTCGTGAAGAAACTACGGTCTTTCGAGCGTTCATTGTAAAGGTATGTTAAGGCTATTGCCTACTTACGGCATGTTTCCTTAAAGCTTAGGAGCAATGTAATTGGGTTGTTATCCTTGTTACACTTCTATCCATTATTGTTGATTGTTTGCTGCTCGAGTCGATATAATCCTCCCATATCGGGATTCTTATTCAGTTAGTAGCATCCCTGTGTTGGACACGACTTAGAGGGTATTTATATAGGTTACTTATAATTAAATTGCTCACTTTTAGCGATTGGATTGTTATTGTTGCCCTTGGGGCTATTATGGTTAGCTGCAGGAATGTAATCTATGCCTGGAAGGGCTATGTGCTACCTACAGGGTTATATGGATGCCTAAAAGGGCTATGAGTTGCCTACGGGGCTATATTGATGCCAAGAAGGGCAATTAGTTTCCTACAGGGCTATATTGACGCCTAAGAAAGCTATGTGTTTCTTATAGGGCCATGTTGTTGCCTTAGAGGGCTATGAGTTGTCTATAAGCTATGTTGATTCCTAAGAGAGCCTTATGCTGCCTACAGGGATATATTAATGCATGAGAGGGCTATGTGACTGCCTACAGGGCTAGGGGACTACCGACAGGGGTATATAGGCCGATTGGCACCTTCCGGGCTTATGGGGGCCTGAGTAGGTGGTCTTGTGTGCTGTTTGTACCTGCCGAGCTTAGGGGGGCTTGGGTAGGTTGTTGTGTTATTTTTTTTTATAAGTTTAGATTTAGTAGCAGGTCTGTACACTTATCTTATCTTTGATTTATTTATCAGATTATTCCAGTATATCAGGATACCTCCTCATAGTCTATTGCCTCTCATACTCTGTACAATATTTTTTACTGACGCCCCATTGCCTTGGGGGCGCTGCATTCATGCATGCAGGTGCTGATAGACGACCGATTAGACCTCCTCAGCAGCAGGATTGACATTTATCCGATTGGCTAGCCATTTCCTTCGGAGCTGCCAGAGTTGGGAGGTTTGTTACCTTTTGTTGTATATATATTTATGGGTAGGCTAGGGCCCTGTCCTGCTAATCTTTACTACTTCCGAGGTTTAGTTTTAAGTCGAGATATACTTGTTTGTTTTCTTGATTATGTGTGGCTGCTATACGCTAGTAGCAAATGGTTTAACAGGGTCGGCTCGGGCCTGAGTTTTGGCATTAGGACCCAATTGCACCCTCGAGTTTGGGGCATGACATTTGGGTTCCATGAGAGGACCAATGATTTGATATGATTGTGTATCTTGAGAAATGCAAAGTTGTACCTTGTTCGTAAATGTTGATAATATTGAATATGTTCGATATATGCATGTGATTGTATTGTTGTAATGGTGGATGTATGTTGCAATTAGTAGGATAGCCACGTGATACTACCAGTACATTGTGGTTGTGTACTTATACTACACTTTATCTTTCTTTGTTTAGTACAGGGCACCTTCGGGCGGCTATTGACAGACCTCGTTCAGAAGATCAGTGATCGTCTATCGAATTCAAGAGTGAGCCAGTTTTTCCAAGCTGCCATGACTTCTCCTTTCGTCTATGTCCACATTTCGGACTTAGACTTTCTAGTTAGTTGTTAGTTCATTAGTTTGGGGTTGTAACCGTTCTTGTTTAGACTTTGGTTCATTGTTAGATGCTTTGGTACATTGACTTTCGGTTCTAGGCATTACTTCCGCAATGTTAGTTTATTATTATTAGACTTTTGTTTGAACTTTATGGGAACTCTATTCTTTCCTGAGCATTTAACTTGCTTTCGTAACTTAAATGCCTTAGTATTATTAGTAACTTGATTAGCTAATTAGTATAAATGGTTCTCCCACCGAAGGATTAGTGTAAGTGCCAATCACGACAGTTGTTGTCGTGACATGTTTCCTTTGTGAAAACACAATATTGAAAAAAAGGGCATACTTCTCATCTATATTAAAAATTTATTCATTTATGTTCTTTGTGTTACAAAAATGGCTTGAATATGCCCTTCCTCTTTAACCCCATCCATTTAAACTAAAATGACATATCAACTCATCACACACTTTTTTTTTTTCATCACTATCCAAACTCACTAAGACCCAATTCCTAGGGTGTTTTTGGTTTTCCTGGAAAATACTTTCTTAAAAAAAAAGTGAATTTCCTACTCATTTCGCAAGAATGAAGGCACCAATTTGTATCGGTTCCACTTTGAAAATTCAAAGAACAAGATGCTAGATTTCTTTTCTTCAGAGGAGAAGAATTAAGTTGTCAATCTTCGTATACTTTTCAGTCTAGAATTAGAGGATAAACTTCGTAAGTGATCCTGAATGAATGGTCAAAATGTGGTACATGATGTTTGTGAACTAAATTAGAAGGAGAGAGTAAATGGTTTATAGGCGCCCAAACTGCATAATCAAGCGTCAATAGTGGAAATCTGCACCATTTATACTCCATTTCTGGATAAGATGCTTGTCCTCACAGTTTTTATAATAACAAACACATTGGTAGATACACTTTGACAACCAACTTTTTTGCCCTCAGGTGGGATCACACAACAACAGCGAGAGTCTGCACAAGTAATCTCCAAATTATCTATACATAGTACACAGACAACAATCATCCATCCCAATATAATCAATGAATTGCATTCTATAAAGCAAGATATTCAATAAATAATTCATGAATACATGGGATTATATAGATTTGTAATTCGCAAGGAAAAACCAAATAGAGCACATCGGAGAATCACATTGTCTTTTGCTGCCAATAAGCTTCCCCGTAGACATCTATAGCTACACGATAAGAAGAATTTTGTCTAGTATTTGGTAATATTCGCTCTTAAAATCTGATAAGCTGTGAACTAGATTTGACATCAAATATCCAACTACTAGAGTCCCGATCATCTAACCAACCTTAATTTACCCGAAAATATAAACACAGTGGGAACTGAACAATCAAGTAATATTCAACATCATTCTCAGGTGGATACTACATGTTATTTTCAATTCTTCTGCAAGTATTTTTCCCTAATCACTCTTTTAAGTTAATGCCTCTTAAAATACATCTCGAGTTTTGATAATGGTAAAATTTAAAATGAATTTTAAAAAAAGAAATATTTATCCACAAGAAAAGAAAGACCTTTTTTTTTGAAAAGGTATTAATTCAATTTCACTAGCAATGTATTTTCCCGCCAACACCATGCCTTTATTTATGCCCCTTTTAAATGGGATAGAAGATTGATAAAGTGTGAGAGTTTCAATGGCATCGCAGTAGGGAAAAAAGACTTTCAGTTTAGTGAAATAGAGCACAATCATTGAAAGGAAGGAAGAGGAAAGTCTACTCAGGCTTAATAGAGAGATCTCATTGTAGCTCAAGAAAGAATTAGAATGAACGGCACAAGGAGAGTAGTTCTTACTTCGAACTTTAGCCTTTTAACACAGAATGTTGTGGTAATGTTAGAAAGTTATCGTTTTGGCATGACAACTGGCTCACTCATTCCCCTTCAAGAGACCGACTCTGTAATGACCCATTAGATCGTTTTGAGTACTAGAGCTTCTTATTTCATAAATGACTTCTGATATATTCTAAATGTGTATTTTGGACAATTCATAACTACAAATATATAATTAATGGGGTAGTTTTAATTATTAATTTAGTTGCTGGTTAAAGAAAATAACATTGAAATTAGTAGTGAACCACTTTTATTACTAATCATATATAATAATTAGGGTAGTAAATAATCTGTACAAAAGAAAAGAGAAAAAAGGAGAAACTTAGAGACCATGACAAGAAAAGATCGAGAAATTGGTAAATTAATACGCCCCCAAATCTTTGTTTTATGTATAGTGCTTAGATAATATTAATATATTGGATAGGAGAGAATGGAATTGCCAATGTGAATTTGAATTGATGCACTACAATGTGTTACTACTATGTCTTTTACCAATATGTTGACGGTTATCAGTTCAATGATGATTGCCATTATATAATTCAATCATTAGGAATGAGTTATGCAACATATCATTCATTGTAAATAATTTAGGTTTGACAGACCGTGTTTCTGTAACTAGCTGATTTCAATATTATTATATTGTAATCATATTATAAATTAAGTTTTGATAAATTGAGATAGATAATTAAATATTAAGTGTATTGTATTATATGAATTCCATTAAAGTTATGTTATTTGGACAAATTGAGACTTAACCCTAGGCTTGAATATTTAGGAACAAATGAGACTTGATGTATTAGTTGGTATCAAAATTTAGGAATTTGATTAAAGATATGGATGAGTCTAGGCAAGATATATAGTAATATGGATTTCTACGGACTCGTTTCCTTATGAGTATTGTATACTTGATAGATTAGAGACGTTCCGAGGCATTAAGGAAAGTTTTTTTTTTTAGGGAATTAGCTTGTTTTACTTCGATGAAGGTAGGTTATGGTTTTGTCACTACCCCAGCCTACACTCTGAACGTGGCCGGCACTCGAGAACCATTGTTTGTCCCTAACCGAACCCTCATCCTGGTTGACTACAAGCAGAAGACTAACTTAAGCATACAAAGATTAAAACATAATAAAATTCATGAACTCAACTTGCAAATCTTTAACTCAAAGAAAAACTCCGAATAAAAATAAATTATTCAACTCGCCATAAAATAGGCTACTTAAATCTTTAAAACATTTATTAAAATAAATGAACAGACTTCTGAAAATCTACAGTCTATATATGAAACCTCTAATTGACAAAGATGGAAGTCGGGACAAGACCCACGACATCCTGACAAAACTGAAAAGTAAATGAAATCCTCCGAAAGAAATGAGGCTCACCATAGCTAACTCGAACTCCATGTGGTATCAATAAAGCTCCTATTGATGACCCTGAATACCTGTATCTGCATGATGAAAGGATGCAGACCAAATGGCTCAATATATGGAATGTACGAGCATGCAAGGGGAATTCTAAAGCATAACATAAGCTTGAACTTGATAAAAAGAAAAACATACATACCTCTTTAGTAACTCACTCAACTCAAATATTAGATACTCAACTCAAGGATTAGATACTTAACACAAGGATTAGATACTCAACTTCAAAGATTAGATACTCAACTTCAAAGATTAGATACTCAACTTCAAAGATATGATACTAGACTTTGGGTACTCAACTCAATATAAAGCAACAATAGACATGCACTATATGAAAAGCTTTTAAAACAATAGAAAAAAACTCAGTGTATTGAAAAGTACAATAAGAACACAATTAATATGTAATAAAATATAATATAACTCGGTGGGAGTTTCTCTAACTGAAAACCACCACTATGAGCCTAAGTGGTGATACATCGTCTTGCCCACGCTGCCAGAACTATCCTATACTTTGCCATCATATAGGACAACTTAACTAAGTGTATCCACTAGTCTATGCTAAAAAGCACTAAGAAGTCATCTAAAAAGTATGATCCTTTCTACTCATGATGGCTACATGGTTTATGGAGACGTGAGTTATCAGAACTGAAACTCGTCCCCATATCGTTGCTCAATACTACTCCCAAAATACTCAGCTCATATGTTTAAAAACATAACTTTTTCTTTGATTTGAGATAATTAGTCAAAAAAAATTCTCTTAAAAGAGATAGTACTCAAACTGCTGAAAACTATTTTGGAAATCTCAGTTTCCTCTCATCTTAAATGTAAAAACATTTACTCTTGGGAATACTTAGTTCCCATATATCATTTTAAATAAAATGACTTTACTCTTACTCTTTACTCAACTCAAAACTTAAGTGTTATAACAAAGTTAAAACATTTGTAAAAAACTTCTTGAAATATGGTTCATGCCGAATTATGGTCGTGAACGACTCAATGCAAGGTTTTCAATAACCATAGATAGAGCTCAATACTTGGAACTAAAGAAATTCAATGATACTACTTATTTTTGAAGAATGCTTAACTCATAGGTTCATGCGGAATTATGGGCATGAACAACTCCATTCAACGACTCAATGATACTCCTCATCTCAAGTTTTGTTGACTCATATGATTCATGCAGAGCTATAGACATGAACTACTCAACTTAAGGACATCATGGGTAACATGTAATAGGTCCATGATTAAGAAAATAATTTCAGAAGGGTTAGGAACTCAATACTCAAGACTTAGAACTTGAATTTACTACTCTTCTCAAAGGTACTCAACTTATGAAGTTCATGCAGAATTTATGGGCCTGAACGACTCGACATGAGAGTCTACATAACAATATGGAACTCATGTATATGACTCTTCTCATTCTCATACTTACTTACTCAAAACTTAACTCAAATCGATGATGGTTCTGGAAGGATTCACAATTGAACTCAAAGGCTTCCTTGAACTCTACTATTAAGTCTCTCTTGAATGTGAATTATGAATTCAAGAGTTATTGTTCATGATATGAAAGATCTCATGATGACAAAGTAGACTCATGAATACATTCTCCTCATTCTCATACTCATTTGCTCGAGTCTTGAAACAAGTTATTAGAAATTGTAGAAGACTCCTCAAAGGACTCAGAAGGACTTTCTCAAAATGTTCGAAAGAAATCTCAAGACCTAACTCTTAACTCTACCTTGAATACAAATTATGAATTCAAGGTTATGATTTGTGATAGGAAAGATCTCGTGATTAGGATTGTTCTTAAATAGTTAAACAAGAAAAACGATCAAGAAATCACTGTCTGAAAGCATGTCCGCAACGCGGATGAGTTTTAATATTTGGTCGTGAAATAACTTCTAAGGCATAGAAGTCTGTGAACGATCCTCGACAAGAAGAAAAATTTTATGAAATGGGGAGGCAGGTCCGGACGTGGACTGGGTTGCCATATTTGCCTGACTTTTTCCTTCTTCGTTTTCTAACCCCAATTCGCCTAAATTCGATTCTTCTGCTCAAACTCTCTCTAGATTGAGATACCCAGTATATGTACACTAGAATATACCTCAAAACAACTCTATAAATAGACACAATAATCTCAAGAACTTCTGAATCTCAGCCCAATTCAAGAACGGAAGAAAATTTTAGGAGATATATGAAGAACACCAAACTTTCAACTTTATAGAAAGAATTTAACGCTGAAATTAACATGATTGGCGTGTGGGTGTACAAACCCAACACAATGGAATCTTATATACCTGAACAAACCATCTTCTTGAAGAAACTTGAAGGAAAATCTTGAAATATGAACCCTAGCCTTAGCGTTTCTTGAATTTCTTTAGCGTAGAATTTTTGGAGTAGATGAGAGGGTTTCTTTTATGAAAATTTGATTTTCTACACATTTAGGACAATGAAGAAGACCTCTTAAGGGTTTTTAGAACTAAAATACCCCTAAAGAAATAAGTAAAATGAGGTGGGAGTCAGAATAATTTTTCAACAGGAAGTGAGGTCCCTATTGGCTCCGTAACGCGGAGCCATTGCGGAGCTGCTGCCAGGTTTGGGTGTCGTTAGTAAATCAGTCATAACTTGTTACTCAGAGCTCAAAATCTAGCAAACTCGGTGGCGTTGGAAAGTGGAGTCAAAGGGCTTTAATTATATCGTTTGTAAATCACCTAACTCATCCTGTACTAGGAGTTATGGTCGTTTGAAGTTGACCCAAAACATAGAAGAACTAGGAATGACTTGAATGCTTTTCTCTTCGGTTCTTGTTGGAACTCAAGGTGCTACATCTAGTAACCTTAACGCTTAGGAAAATTTTAAATTCCTCGGTAAAATCCTACTAACAATGTGGGATGGTTCTAGTCTTAGTTTGAACATTTTTATGGGGTGTTACAGGTTTATTCTATGTGATAGAGAGACTTTTGATAGTGATTGATAGTCATTGACTAATTCTGTGAAATTTTCTATGTACGTAATTGTTGTGGTTTAGATGATTCATGTGTTTTTGTGATTGGTGTGTAATCCCAAGACAGCGAAATCCATAATCTTGAACTTATTTTATTGAAGTGATGCCTTGAATAAAGAAGGCTTGGTGAAAGTGTTAATGAATTTTTAAGTGGGGAAAATAATGATGAGTTAACTATCGTGATTCCTCCTGAAACCCTATCCAACATAATAGTTAAATCATCATTTTTTTCATCATTTTCCACTTCATTAACACTATTTGACCAAATCTTCTTTATTCAAGGCATCACTTTAATAGAATAAGTTCAATCTTATGGATTTCATGGTCCTGGTATTGCAGACCAATCACAAACAACAAATGATCATCCAAACCACAACAATTAAGTTCAGAGAAAATTTCATAGAATAACTCAATGACTATCAATCAATATTAAGAGTCTCTCTATCACCTAGAATAAATCATAACCTAGATTCAATGAAAGACCGAAGTCAAGCAGGCTAATTCCTCAATGATTTTCCTTTCCTAAATGCATCAGAACATTTCCAATCTATCAAGTATGATATATTCATAAGCAAACGATTTCGTAGACATCCATATTTGTTAGATATTTTATTTAATTAAGCTAGTTTCTGCTTTCCTAGTTTGAAGGGTATATGGTTGCTATTTCCAAGTTACTGGAAACTTGTGACTTAGTAGGTCAATTTTAATTTCTTTTATGGCTTAGTGGTTGAGATAATGTAGGATGTGTATTGCCTTTATAAAGGATGTTCATTGTTTCAGTTTAGTGAGAAGTTTACTACCTCCCAAACTCTTTTGTGTTTATCTTGATTTCTTCCTACTTTTCTAATAGTGGTATCAGAG
>JAJOOD010005197.1:0-33162 GCA_029582525.1 Solanum tacnaense
AAAGAGATATCAAGATTAAGACACTTAATAAAAAATATTATAATAAAAATGGCTAAAACAAATTACTCACCTACCACACTACCACCTACCACACTACTACTTCTATGACTTCCCCAGCTACCAACTCCGCACCGAAAAATGGTATCAGAGCAGTTAAACTATCTTCTAGTTTTACCGTTTCTTTTTCTAACATTAAACTTAGATTTTCGGAAAACCAAGATTACTGAATTGATGGTATGTGGGTATTGGGTTGTCATGGCTTCAGCTCGAGAGAGTAAATCCTAAACCTTTTTCCACACATTCAGTTCGAGAGAGTGAATGGACTAAAGCAAACGCTGTTCTTATTTGCATGCTTGTTGGTGTTCGAGATAAACCAACTTGATTCTGGGTAAATTGTTCGAGAGAAAGTTTATACCCACTAAAGTCTAACTGTGTCACTAATTTACAGCTATTTACTAACAGTTGCAATCACCCATTTGTCTACCTTAGCCTATAATCCAATCACATCCCAAGAACCCGTCTCATTATTGTTAAATTTGTGTTATTTGTTGTTGTTGTAGCTGATAGTTAAAACAAAACCCCCCTATTATTTGACATTCGTGTCACCCATTAATTTGAATTATGTTTTTACTCGTTAATGTCTATTCCAATGGCTGATTAGAACATACTCCTACTTTACTTTTGAATCTTAAACACGTACCACTCCCTATGGGATTCGACCCCAACTCATTTAGTTGGGTTATTATACTGACTAGAGATCTTTGACACTTAGAATTGGATGAAGTGTCCTTGAAATGTTAATCAAAATAGCGTCGTTACCGTGGAGTGGTGTTGGTTAAGGTTCTTTAGTTTAAGTGAATTTTGTTCTTGTTAGTTATAGTCGAATCTACTTAATTTCAGTTTTGGTTTTCATGTTGCTTATTGAGCAGAGAAATTGAGCATAACAGGTAGCAATGGTGACCCAATGGATCACCCTCATTTGATATTTATGAGTCTTAGGGATGACATCCTAACCTTGAGGCAATTTGTGGGTGAGACCATTTATGAGTTGTGGCAACGGTTTAATGCTCTCTTGCAGCACTGCCCAACTCATGGAATTCTAGAAAAGATGCTTCTGGAATACTTCTATAGAGGTCTTGGTCCCAAAAATAGAAGCACAGTTTATCAACTCTTCTCCAGTTGTTTGATACAACAACCCTATGAAACAGTAGCCCAACTCCTTGATGGGATGATTAAGACCAACAAGGAGACAGAAAAAGACCAAGAATTGGCCGTATTGTTGACTCAGCTGGATGTCTAGGCCAAAAAAGTCATGCAATTGGAGGTAATGTTCAAAAGGAAAGATAGATACATACCCTCTCATGAGCGAAGAAAGCCTAAGGACAATGAGGGTAGACGTGTCGAAGAAACACTCTCAATCATTCTCTAAAAGGTCAATGAGCATGATAGAGTGTTGGAGGAGAAAAGGGAGAATATCGAAATGTTAAATTAAATGACCGCCTCTCACTCCAGATCTATCCAGTTAATTGAGACCCTCATGGGTCATGTATTGCCTCATATCTACCCGAGACAACAAGAGGGGTACCCTGGTGACACTAAGGACAACCCTAAGAATGAAGTTCGAGTGAGGACTTGCGTCATGCCACGACGTTAAGTAAGGCGCTTCTTGGGAGGTAACCCAAGTTTTACTGCTTTTGTTTTGTTTTAGAAATAATCTTGTGTTGATTTTTGCAGGATTGAAATGGAAGATGTGATTGAAAAGTGCAGGTTGGCGAGGTAACAGTCCAGTCAGCGACTCACCGAAGAAGTTGGCAAGCCCGACTTGGACTGTCGTTGGACTCAAGGAATTCTAGGGTTTTAGTCAGTAAAACTCAGCGAGCCAGGAGCAAATCGGTGAATCATCGACCAGGTCGGCGATAATGACTTAGTCCGCCGTTTGGATCCCCACATTAAGTGGAGGACCTTTAAGACTCGGCGAGGTAACTGCCCACTCGGCGTGTCACCAAGTGGGTCGGCGAGCAAAACATATATCGCCGAATAGGTGAGAACTGGATGGTTTAGAAAGGTCAAAGGTTTAAACTTTCAAAATATTTTACATTCCCTCACTTTTAAACTTTCCAAAATCACACCCGCACTATAGTAGTCTATATTTTTGAGTTTTTACCGCATCTTAGTCGTCAAGTTTGTGTTTGGAGTTGGATTTCTTTGCCGCCTAGCATTTCAAAGTAGTTATTCGGCTTCTAAGGTTGGTTTTTTGAACCTCGAATCCTTGTATTATTATTTTACTCAATTGCAATTGATTTTATCTTAGTAAAGTGTGTTGGGCGTCTCTGATAGTAATTGTATGCTTGTGTGCCTATTTTAATTCAAATATCGTGCCTATAATGCCTTTATCATTGAATTCCCGAGTATTTTGTGCCTTAAAATTGATTAAAATTGTAGGGTTGCGCTTGCATGTTGTTGGGTCTAGTCAGGTGAAGTCTAAGTAACCCGCATTTGTGCTAAGTGATGTATTTTGCCCAATGATGGAGTGGTTGACATCATTCTTAAGTGCAAAAGTCGTCAAATGGCCAAATTTGGCCAAACTGGAAGACGTTTGAGTATCCCGGGGGCATGGCTGTAATGGGTCTTAGCTTAATTGAATGGGTGCATATTTTGATTTTGCTTTCGGGGGCTGCGGGGTTGAATTTGGAAGTTGGGATTGAAAGTAGCTACGTTGGGCCGTTTAGTGAGCTGGGTCGAGCTCGCCGAACCACTCGGCAGTTCACCGAATTCCCCCTTACCGCCTTTATTTTCATGCTTAATTAGAAGTTTGGCTCTGTAACTTTCGGTGAGAAGCCTGAGTTCACCGAAAGTCCCTCTTGATCGCCTTTTCTGCTCCCCTAATCCCTAAAATGCACTGTAACTTTCGGTGGGCTAGTCCTTGCTCATTGAATGCTATCGGAGATTCGCCGAAAGGCCTTTACCATTGCCTATATGCCATTTTTTCTGAGGAAATTTTGAGCCAATCCTTTCGGCGAGCCCAATCTGTCTCACCGAAGTGATTCAGTGATTCAGTGACTCACCGACCTATTCAGCGAGTCTGTCTGCAACTATTGTCTGCAAAAAATTTCTTGTGATCTTTCTGAAAGTTTTTGATGTGTTTGCAGGAATGTCTAGAACCAACCTAGACATGCCGCCCCGTAAAAGAGCACAGGGTATTGTGATCAATGAAAGGGGAGCAAATCCTCCTAAAAAGGGAAGAACAGAGCCTCAAACAGGAAGAAAAGGCAAAGGAAAGTGGCAGTTGCTGAAGTTCTGGAGCACAACTCTGGCAGGGTGAGAGAGTCCATCGACTCCCAGGCTGCACTATCTGAGTCTGAGGATGACCAACCACTACAGTCCTGGCGAACCGAGCTTCATGCTACAGCCTGTCCCGACTCATCTAGAGTTCGAGCAGCTGTCACTCCTCCTACAACTAGTACATCTCCATCTTCGACACCTCATGTGGCCCCAGTTCCACCAGTGGGTCCTCCCCCTAGGCTACTCAACAAATTAAAGGCCGATGGGTTGCGGACTATTCTGAAGGAGAAGCTACTTTCTACGGATGACCTAGAGGGTAGATACTCTATTGTAAGGGACACACTCCAGTACCATCTGTTCGAGCAGTTCACCATGCCTTAAGGCTCCTTTACTACTTTATGGGTCTGGGAATTCTATACAACATACGGTGACATGGTACCCAAGGGCAAGAACAAGGTCGGTGCTTTCAAATAAGTGAAGTATGTCATGGTCAAAGGAAACGAAATAAGGTGTAACAGTGAGTACATTAATAATGTACTCAACTAGGGTCTAGGTGCTATAATGGCATATGAGGGCTTGCATGTTACTCAGTCTCTTGATGATTTAAAGGGATGGCTTGCACCTTTGATTTTTGATACCACCCCGAGGTGGATCGAGGTTGGATTCCCCATAGAGAAGAAAGACCAGAATATTGTTGCTCGATTCTGGTTTTGCTTCATCAGTAGTACCATCATGCCTTCCCAGAACGAGTCTATCCTCCGCCTCCCTAAGGCAGCCTGCCTTGGGTCGATTATATCCCGGATGAGCATTAACCTAAGACTCCTTATAGAGCAGGAGATGGCCATGAGGGCCAAGCAGAGCCAGACCACCCTACCATTCCCGGTGCTGATTTCAGAGCTATGCTAGCGAGCTAGAGTTACTCGGGACGCGATGAGAGATATTGAGGTCACTCATTCATCCTTCATAGACAATCGGTGTATAGAGACCGATTACACACGAGAGGAGGCTGATAGGAAGAGAGTAGTCTCGGTAGATACATCTCCAGAGGAGGACATTGACTCTTTACCTGCAGAGGCATCTTTGCCTACTCCAGCCTCCGGGTATTCAGGTACATCCACTCCCACTTCTTCCTCCCAGGAACTTGGTACTTCCACCTCTTCCCAGCCCGCCAGCCCGCCAGGATTACTCAGGCTATGATCCTGAAGATGGGGCACCTGGCCTATTCAGCTGATGTGAGGGCTACTAGATTTGAGGATGATGTGCAATGGATGATTGAGGCTGCCATCCTTGTTGCACTGACCCCACTCCAGACTTCCATTGACACTCTTACTGTGAGAGTTGAGGCTTGTGAGAGAAGAGAGGGGGAGACTTCTGAGGTTACAACTTTGAGAGTAGAGGTGGCAGATTTGATGAAGGATGTGCACTATCTCAAGTCTACTGACTTCACAACCTTATTTGAGGCAGTTGATATAGAGGATTTTCCTGCTACATCTAAGATTCCTCCACCTACCACTGGAAATTTACATATACATGACATAGCAGCTGATGAGTTGGAGGCAGAGACCGACGAGGAGAAGATAGAGATGAGGGAAGAGAGCATATATAGAGACCTGCCAGATCTAGCGGAGATAATTGTATAGTCGGTGATCCAGACATTGCTGACATAGACGTCCATGGAAGCCCCTAGTGGATCCAGTATTGTTGATGTGACTCCGAGCACTGATGCCAAAGTTCAAAGTACTACACCAAGAACTGACGCCCAGACAGATGGAGCGACTGTTTAGACATGATTTCTCTTTACCTCCCTCTCTGTCTTCTTTTATTGACTTTTTGGACATTTTCTTGCATTTGAGGACAAATTGTTTATGTTTTGTGGTGGGGTGAGGCCCACCTTTTATGAATATCATTCTGTTTATATATTGGGTTTTGTGCTATAAATTGTGTTTTGGAACTGTTTTTATGGATGTTTGAGCTTGTGGCTCCTTGTTTTAATTAGGAAGATGTGGTTAGAAAGTACTTGGCGCAGTGTCAGCTTAACGAAGACATGACTTTAGAGATAGGAGGTTATGGAAGACACAATTTAAGTTAGTAGATTAGTAGGTTGTAGTGCTTTGTCTTGGGGTGTAAGGGACGGATTTGGGGATTAAAAGTGAATGGGGGTCGGGTTTTTACCTAATTAACCGGGTAAAATCCAATTTGTTAATTAAAAAAATATTCAGAAAACTTACCAGGTCCGCGACGCGGAGCTGTCGCGGACATGCCTTGGGGTTTTCCGTCTTCGCTTGGGGCTCTCCTCTTGCAGAAAGAAGTCCGCGACGCGGTGAGGTCGCGGACTCCACTGTTTTCTTGGCCCAAAATTTCTCTCTTTTTTTCTTTGTTTTTGTTTTACAAATTACACATTTATCATAAATTAAATAACCTATAACTAAAATTAAACCAAATTAACCTATCAAAACAAAATACCACACAAACATTTTCTAAAATACAAAGCCTCGGGTTGCCTGCCGAGTAGCGCCTGATTTAACGTCGTGGCACGACTCAGGTCCCCCTCATTCATTGCTTAACTCCAGAATTTCTTCTTCTTGATCCACCTCTTGTCCGAAATAATGCTTCACCCTCTGTTCATTCACAATAAACGTGGATTGTTTTCCTTCATTCCATAACTCTATAGCGCCGTGGTCGGTCATGCCTACCACCTCAAATGGTCCGCTCCATTTTGACTTCAACTTACCTGGAAACAACCTCAATCTAGAGTTAAACAATAATACCTTCTGCCCAGGCTCGAAAAGTTGAGGAAAAATATGCTTATCATGCCATTGTTTAGTCTTCTCCTTATAGAGCTTAGCATTTTCATAGGCATGGAGTCTGAATTCCTCCAATTCATGTAGCTGACCCATCCTTTTTCTCTCGGCTAGTTCCGGGTCCTGGTTGACCTTCTTCATTGCCCAGTAAGCCTGATGTTCAAATTCAACTGGAAGGTGACACGCTTTACCAAACACCAAGTGATAGGGAGAAGTCCCTATTGGTGTCTTATAAGCGGTCCTATATGCCCATAATGCATCATCAAGCTTCATTGCCCAATTTTTCCTGTGGGCATTCACTATTTTATGTAGAATCTCCTTCACTTCCCTATTTGACACTTCTACCTGGCCACTAGTTTGAGGGTGGTATGATGTAGGTACTTTCAGTGTAACTTCATATGTAGTTAAGATACTCTTTACCAATTGATTATGAAGTGTGTCCCTCCATCACTGATTAGATCTCTAGGAGTTCCAAACCGAGTGAACATGTGCTTTTTCAGAAACTTCAGCACCACTTTAGCATCGTTAGTCGGCAAAGCTACTGCTTCAACCCACTTTGACACATAGTCCACAACCACAAGTATTCATTGATTTCCATTCGATGGAGGGAATGGTCCCATGAAGTCGATTCCCCAGACATCAAATATTTCAACCTCCAAGATGTTATGCAAAGGCATCTCATGTCGTCTGGAAATAAACCCTATTCTCTGGCATTGATAACAGCTTTTAACATACCCTGAAGCATCTTTAAACAGAGTAGGCCAGAAAAAACCTGATTGGAGCACCTTATGTGCAGTGCGCTCACCTCCATGATGACCTTTATATGTAGACGGATGGCAACTATCCATCACTTGTCTCATCTCAGACACAGGCACACATATTCTCATCATTTTGTTAGGCCCTTGCTTGAAGAGATAAGGCTCATCCCATATGTAAAACCGAGCATCATAACTCAGCCTCTTCTTCAAATGTGTGGTTGCACCTGGAGGGAACAAACCGCTCACCAAATAATTAACAATGTCTGCATACCATGGTAGTTCGGTCGCCTCTAGCACCAATAACTGTTCATTAGGAAACTCTTCCCGAATCTGATCTTGCTCTCCCACATGTAACGAACTTTCCAATCTTGACAAGTGATCTGCATTCTAATTTTTAGAACCTCTTCGGTCCTTGATCTGTATGTCAAACTTTTGCAGCAATAGAATCCACCTGATTAACCGTGGCTTTGCATCCTTCTTGTTGAACAACTACCTGATAACTGCATGGTCAGTATAAACAACAACTTTAGTCCCTACCAGTTAAGATCTAAATTTGTCAAAAACATATACCAAGGCTAGCATTTCTTTTTCAGTCATTGTGTAGTTGGTTTGGGCTGCATCCAGTGTTTTTCTTGCATAATATATTGAGTGAAACACCTTCTCTTTCCTTTTCCCCAACACTGCTCCCATAGCCACATCACTTGCGTCACACATCAGTTCAAAATGAAGCTCCCAATTTAAGGAAGTTAGGATTGGAGCTTCTATCAACTTCTTCTTCAAAGCTTCAAAAGCTTGGATGCATTGCTCATCAAATATAAATTTCATCTCCTTCTCTAGGAGACAGCACATGGGTCTTGCAGTCTTAGAGAAATCCTTGATGAATCTCCTGTAGAAACCAGCATGACCCAGAAAGCTTCTCACCCCTTTAACAGAGATTAGGGGAGGTGGCTTTTCAATAACTTCCACTTTGGCACGATCAATTTCCAGCCCTCTCTTTGACACCTTATGGCCCAATACAATCCCTTCCTTCACTAAAAAATGATATTTTTCCCAGTTTAGGACGAGATTAGTTTCCTCGCATCTAGCCAACACCCTGTCCAAATTTTCCAAACACCTATCAAAAGACTCTCCAAAGACTGAGAAGTCATCCATGAATATCTCCACAAAATCTTCAACCATATCATGAAAGATAGCCATCATGCATCTTTGGAAGGTGGTTGGATCATTGCATAGCCCAAACGGCATTCGCTTGAAAGTAGTTTTCTCCTGCTCCTTTGGTGCAATCACAATTTGGTTGTATCCTGAATAGCCATCCAGGAAACAATAATATTCTTGCCCAGCTAACCTATCCAACATATTATCAATAAAAGGAATCGGGTAGTGATCCTTTCTAGTGGCCTCATTCAATTTCCTGTAATCCATTCATATTCGCCATCCTGTCACTGTCCTGGTTGGAATAAAACTCATTTTTTTCATTAGTGATCACCATCATGCCTCCTATTTTAGGCACACACTGAACTGGGCTGACCCACTTGTTGTCTGAAATCGGATATACAATACCCGCATCTAGCCATTTAATCACCTCTTTGCGCATCACATCTTTCACCATTGGGTTTAGTCTGCGCTGAAGTTGCACACTTGACTTGTGACCCTTCTCCATAAATATCATGTGCATGCATAAAACTGGGCTAATGCCATGTATGTCAGCCATCTGCTAGCCTATCGCCTTTTTCTCTTCCTCAATATTTTCAAAGATGCCTCAACCTGCAATTCAGACAAAGCAGAAGAAAGAATTACAGGTAAAGATTCATTGACACCTAAGAATGCATACCTTAGATGAGAAGGGAGAGCCTTTAATTCCAACTTTGGTGCTTCCTCAATTGAGGGCTTGGGAGGTGGCCCCAAGACTCTGTTTAATGGCTCCACAAACCTGCGAAGCATACTCACATTCGGTACATCTAGAACGTTAGCCAACACCTGGGCTTCAGCATCTCCCTCAATGTCTTGTCCAATTAACACTTTCTCTAAAGGGTCTCGGGCTTCAACATATTTAGCTACCATTTCCTCATCAGTGACTGTAATTGCTGACAACTCATCATATAATGCAGGCAACTTCATTGCCTTGTAAACATCAAATACCTTGTCAGGAGCCCTCATTGTTAGTCTACCGGTTGCCAGATCAATTAATGCCCCTCCGGTTGCTAGGAATAGCGTCCCAAAATAAATGGGACCTCTGGGTCAGGCTCAAAATCCAAAATGACAAAGTCTACGGGGAAAATCTGAGTTCCCACTTGAACCAAGACATCTTCAATAACACCATTTGGCCTTACCACCGAACAGTCCGCTAACTGTAATATAATGGTTGTGGACTTGGGCCTTCCTAGTCCCAATTTGACAAACATAGACGTAGGCATCATATTGATACTTGCGCCAAAATTGCCCAACCCTCTTGCCTCAATACACTTACCAATTTTTATCTGAACAGTGAAACTCCCTGGATCTTTCAACTTAGTTGGGAGCCTATTATGGATTCTAGAACTTAACTCCTTCGTGAGTGCTACTATTGCATACTCAGCCAATCTACTCTTGTTGGCTACCACATCTTTCACATATTTGGCATACTTAGGAATACCCTGCAACACATCAATCAAAGGCAAGTTAACATGCACCTGTTTGAGTAATTTAATAAACTTACCAAAACATTCCTCTTCCTTTTGCTTTTTAAATTTCTGTGGGAATGGAGGAGGTGGTTTTGCTTTTGGTTCCTCATTTACCCTTTGGTCACTTGGTTCCGCTTCATCAGCCTGTTTTCCTTTCTCTTCAGCAGTTTTTGCCTTTGGCATTAACTCCTCCAATGGACGACCACTCCGAGTACTCACAACATTTACCTATTTCGGGTTTGGATCGGTATTTCCAGGCAAACCCCCTTGTGGTCGGGAATTTTGGGCACTAGCAAACTGCCCAAACTGCTTCTCCAAATTCTGAGTCACCAATTGATTGTTTCACACATTTGCTTCCAACTTAGCTTGATCAGCCATGATTTTTTTAGCATGTCTTCCACGCTCATAACACCTTGCTTGGCAACCTGCTGATTTCCATGACTTTGTTGGTTTCCATGGCTTTGTTGATTGAAATATTGTCCACTACCCTGTGGCCTGTATTGGTTCTGTCCTTGATGTTGGTTTTGATTACCACCCCATGAAAAGTTTGGGTGATTTCGCCAGCTTAGGTTGTAAGTATTTCCATAAGTTTGGTGATTTCCTCCTCGCTGAGCATTACCTACAAAATGAACAAATTCTAGGTTTGCTCCACATACCTCATCACTGTGATCTCCACCTCCACATACATCACACTAATCTTGTGGTTGTTGCACCATATTAACTTGAGCTTGTTGTTGTCCTAGTGACATATTGCTGAAAT
This sequence comes from Solanum tacnaense, assembly GCA_029582525.1. Lineage (NCBI taxonomy): Eukaryota > Viridiplantae > Streptophyta > Magnoliopsida > Solanales > Solanaceae > Solanum > Solanum tacnaense. The sequence continues at coordinate 10,262 of JAJOOD010005197.1, forward strand.
GAGTGGTCATCATATTTTGCATTGCTGAAATCTGAGCAGTCAGAGCCATCACTGCATCCATTTCCAACACTCCAGCAGCTTTCTGTACGACCGGTTTAGTTCCTCCTCCATTACACTCGGGGTTACCCTATGAAATTCTATTAAGCAATGTAAACAACTCAGCATATGTCTTCTCCAAAGCTTGTCCACCTGCAGCAGAATCAAGTAAGATTTTCGTGTTTGGTTCCAACCCTTGAATGAAGGTATGGACCAACACTTCGTTAGCTTGATGATGATGTGGACAACTTAATAGCAGGGACTTAAACCTGTCCCAAGATTGGTACAAGTTTTCCCCTCCCTTTTGTCGGAAGATTAATATATCACTTCTCAGCTTGGCTGTTTTCCTGGATGGAAAAAACCTTATCAAGAACTTTCGGGAAAGATCATCCGAAGTTGTTATGGAATTTGCGGGCTCAGAGTTCAACCATCTTTTTGCTTCCACTAGCAGAGAAAATGGAAATAATGTGAGCCTCACATAATCAGAGTTCACTCCAGTTGGGGTGTACGTGTCACTGATCTCAAGGAAGTTCTGAATATGCACTTGTGGGTCCTCATGAGATAGACCAGTGAACTGCCCATTTGTGTGCAATAGTTGCACCATGTTCTGCTTCAATTCAAACCTCCCATTAGGTGCAGGTTTCTGAATACTTGAGGTAACATTGGTGGTCTGTGGGATTGCCACATCTCTCACTTTCATTTCTGCCATCACTCCAGGTTGGTCTTGATACTCCATTTCTTCTGAAGTTTTTGGTTCACTAGCCACAAGAGGAATAGGATAAGTGAGTCTTCTTTGCCTTCTCCGGTAACTAACAAATCTCTCCGGTTCAGCTAGAGGCTTTACCAAGTCCTGGTCATCTTCCAGTGTGAAAACCTGACACAACCTGCGAAATGAAGAGCCAAGATCAAGTTATCAACACTTGTACAAATAATTTAGACACTCGAAAATTAGATATATGCCAACTTTAAAGTCCCCAGCAGCGGCGCCAAAAACTTGTTGCATCGAAAAGCACATGCATGTGCACCTGGTCACTCAAGTAGTACATCAACTCTTTCGAGCTGGATTATCGAACCCAAAGGACTTCAAATCAACAAATAACAATTTTATTATGTCTAAAATAAATTTACTTATGCGACAAACAATTTTAGAAATTCTTTTATAACTACTAAGTTGAACAATCTCAAAAATTAATTACTACAATCAAACAGTTTCAAACAAGAGAATTTCACAAAATGGGAAAGTATTCCAGGGTTGTAGCATAATCCGATTTTCGGCATAATATTAATTTATCCTAGCATTCGATAGGTTAACCTCATTATGGATTTTCAAGGTTCATTTTACGATCATGATCTCCCGACCTCTAATCGCCTACCACCATCGACAGCCTAACTACATCGTTGAGCGGGGATAGGCATGAACCAATGGCGGAGCATTAAGCTATCATCTTGCATATTAATCAAGCGCGGTTTATAGGTATAAGACTATCCTATATACGAAACACTCTAACTTTACTCTAGAATGAACACGCTTCTCACATTCTTTGGTCTATCCCTCTATTCATCTTCCAAATTCAAGAGTGCACAATGAATTTATTTTAATGTAGATCAGTCATTAAAATAGTTAAACAAGAATGTAAGCATAAATCACAAGAAAACCCACATCATGCTAGAAACAAATGTTATTATACCATTAATCGTAGATACAACCCTAGAATAAGGGAATTTAGCTACTCATAGAACACAATATCATCAAATAATGTTTATGGATCATAAAAGGGTTTACCAAAATGAAGGAGTAGAAGAAAAGTCCTAGAAAGTGTTAGCAAAATCGCCCAAATCGATGTTCTCCCGTCTTTTAAAAACTGGATAATGATAAAATAACACAACTAGACTATTTATAGTCTGAAATAAAACACTTGACCAAATTCTATGCGCACTCCACTGTTAAGTGGAATTCCTTTTTTGCATGCAAGTTTCAGCTCCGCGTTTGTGCAACGCGGAGCTGCTCCCTCTTAGTGTATTTTTCAGCTTCTTGGCCATTCTCCTCCGTAACTTCGTCTTCTATTTTCCGACCTCTGTCTAGGTGCTCTATTTTGGTTCATTATTCTTTGTTTTTCACCTGAAACATCTAATCATATTGGTTAGAGGAAATGACATCAAAAGACTCTAAAATCTTAGTTCCAACTAAGAAAGTTCTCTCAAACTTAGCTAAATATATGGGATAAATTGGTTATTAGGCGCATAAATACGCCTAAGATCACAAGGATACCATATAAACTCTGCTTGTATATGAAAATACAAAGTAAACTATGTGTATATAAGAATACAAAATATCTCTCTGGTAGTTTCTCTAACCGACAATCATATCTATGAGCTTAAGTGATGGTACAACATCTTGCCTCACGCTACTAGGGCCATCTTGATACCAAGCTTGTCACGACCCGAACCTACACCCTGGATGTGGCCGGCACTCGAGAACCATTGTTGGTCCCCAAGCGAACCCTCATCATGGCTGACTACAAGCAGAAGACTAACTCAAACATACAAAGCTTAAAATAGAATAAAATTAAGTGAAACTCAAATAATTCATTCATAATTTAATCGTATATTCAACTAGCCAAAACTAGGCAACTCAAGTATTTAAAACATTTAACAAAATAAATGGAACAAACTTCTCAAACTCTACTATCTATCTATGAAGCCATCTCTATGAGAGTTTCTCTAACCGCAACCATCTCTATGAGCTTAAGTGATGGTACATCGTCTTGCCTCACGCTGTCAGGCCCGTCCTAATACCAAGTTTTCCATGACCTGAGCCTACACCCTCGACGTTGTCGGCACTCGAGAACCATTATTGGTCCCTAAACGAACCCCCATCTTGGCTGACTACAAGTGGAAGACTAACTCAACCATGCAAAGCTTCAAACAGAATAAAATTAAGTGAAACTGAAATAATTAAACAAGACCCATGACATCCTAACAACCGATATAACTGAAAGTACAAGTGGAACCTTCCGAAAGCAAGGAGGCTCACCATAGCTAACTCGAACTCCACGTAGTATCAACGAAGCTCCTGTTGATGACCCTGAATACATGTATTCATGATGCAGGCCAAATACTTCAGTATGTGGATTGAACGAACATGTAAGGGGAATTCTAAAGCATAAACATATGCTTGAACTTGATAAAAAGGAAACATACTTACCTCATCTCAACTAAACTCAACTCAGGAATAAGAAACATAGTTCAACTCAATGATAAGATATTCAACTCAGTGAAATAAGGCTCAACTCAATAATAAGATACTCAACTCAATAATAAGATACTCGACTTTGGGTAGTTAACTCAATATAAGCAACAATACATATGCAATATATGGAAAGCTTTTAAAACAGTAGAAAGTAAATCAATTTGTATGCAAGGATACCAAATAAACTCTGCTTGTATATGAAAATACAAAGTAATTTATGTGTATATAAGAATACAAAATATCTCTGTGGGAGTTTCTCTAACCGACAACCATCTCTATGAGCTTAAGTGATGGTACAATGTCTTGCCTCACGCGGCCAAGGCCGTCATATACCTTGCCGGGGGTATAGAACCTAACTCACTAAGTGGATCCACTAGTCTATTCTAAAAGCATTAAGGAATCATCTAAAAAGTATGACCCTTTTCTACCCATGCTGGCTACACGGTTTATAGAGACTTTGAATTATCTGAACTCAAACTCATCCCCATATTGGTGCTCAATACTACTCCCAAAATGTAACTAGCTCATATGTTTAAAAACATAACTCTTTCTATGGTTTGAGATAATTGTTCAAACTACCCTCTTAAAAGAAGTAACTACTCTTGAAATAACTTTTGAACTCATAACTCATTTACAAATCCCAATTTCTCTTTTATCAATGTAAGATTGATGCCTCTGGGAATACATAGTCCCCTTATACTCATAGTTGAAAACTCTTTCTCAAAAACATTTTGAAATCATATTATAATAAGATCATTCATGACTCGGGAAGTCATACTGCATAAACATTGATGGTATATCTAATTCCATACTGCTCATACATTGATGGCATACTCGATTGTCATACTAATCATGCTTTAGAAACTCTTTTCTCAAAACTCATCTTTACTTTCTCAAAAATCAGTTTAAGAACTCAATTGTTGGCTTTAAAAAGCTTTTCAAAATTTATAACTCAAATCATAGGGTTCATAAGGAATTATGGACATGAACGACTAAACTCCAGAATGTTAATGATACCTCTTATCTCAAGACTCTTCGACTCATAGGGCTCATGCGGAATTATGGGCATGAACTACTCAACTCAAGGACCATCATGGGTAACATGTATTAGCCCCATGATTAGGAATATAATCCCAAAAATTATTAGGAACTCAATACTCAAGACTTAGAATTTGAAGATACTACTCCTCTCAAAGATACTCAACTGATGGAGTTCATGCGAAATTAGGGCATGAACGACTTGACTCAAGGGTCTAAATAACAATATGGAACTCATGTATACAACTATTCTCATTCTCATACTTACTTTCTCAAAACTTAGCTCAAATCGACAGGTATCCACTTTCTGTATTATTGCCGATGTAATCATAAAAAGCAAAATTTTCAGGGACGGATAAACTTTGATTTTCGGCTAACCCAGCACCGTCTAGCAGGCTTTCAGTCTTAGTACTATGGTGGCTCTCAAAGATCCACAATTGAACTCAAAGACTTTCTTGAACTTTACTCTTAACTCTTTCTTGAATTTGAATTTTGAATTCAACAGTTATGATTCATGATATGAAGGATCTCAATAACAATATAGCAATTCGATAATTAGGAATAGAACTTTTAAAAGAAACATGAACTCAAGAACTCAAAATCAACTTATCTCGTGAATACTCAAAGTATCCTAGATTACTCTTTTACTGATCTGAAAGTAGATGTAGGGTGTGAGGACAAACTATTCCAACACTATTATAGTCTTACATACCTGAAAGAACAAGGTTCTTGAAGAATCTTGAAGAAGAACTTGATTAGAAGCCTTGAAACCCTAGCTTGAAGGTAAACAATCAAGAAAACCTTTCTTGAGATTCTTGAATTAGTTTCTTGAAATCTCTATGACCAAGATTTTATGATTTTCATTAGTGATTCATAATTGTATGGAGTAACTTGAGTTGGAAAGAATGGAATTCTTGGAGAAAAACTTACCTTGAAGAAGAATCTTGAAAAAGATTGAAAAAATCTTTAATGAAGTCTTCTACTTTGATTTTTCCTTAGAGTTTTGCCCTAGGGTTTGAGAGAGAAGAGAATGATGGACTAAAAGATAAAAATCTGATTGTTTTGAGCCTTTTATTAGTCAATAAATTCATTTAGGATTTTCTTGGAGGTAGAAAAACAAAAAAATAACTTTTTTAAATGTTTTCTCGTTGGCTAATTCGTAATAGCACTGTATAGGTTACTAAAATAGTCATAACTTTTTACTCAGAAATTGGATTGACGTGAAATTAGTGGCATTGGAAAGTAGATTAAAATACCTTTAATTTAATAGGTTATGGCTCATGTAACTCTTTATATTCTAAGAGATATAGTCGTTTGATGTTTACCCAAGTAGAATCTTACATCAAAACTTAATTGATAAGGAAACTTAAAGAACATTTACCAAGAACTCATCAAGAAATTAAATTGCTCAATATTTATGGATAGATTCGCAAAAGAAACTCATGATTGGCGTGTGAGTAAACGAACCCAACACTGTCAAGCTCATGGCGAAAATCTGCAACAAAACTCAAGAACCTCGACGAACGCCTTGATCCTTTCCTCTTTTCTCTTCTTTTCTCTTCTTGAACTCTCAACTAAAACCCTAGGCGTATATTAGGATTATCAAACTGAACCTAATACTATTAGACCCTTAAAACCTTACTAAAAATGAATTAAATCTGATTGGATACGGAAAAGACCAAAATACCCCTTACTATTTTCGGGTAACTTTCCTTAATTGGACAGCATGAGTTCAAAAGGGCATATCTCACTCATCTGACCTCAAAACTTAGCAAACTTGGTGGCGTTGGAAAGATAATTCAAATACATTTTATTAGCTATCTTGTAGTCCACCTAACACATCTTGTACTAACAGTTCTGGTCATTTTAAGTTGACTCAAAACTCATAACTTAAGCATAACTTGCAAAATTTCAAATTTTGCTATTTCCAATTTAGTTCTTTTTGAAACTCAAGGTTCTACATCTAGTGACCTTAACACTTACGAAATTTTAAATTCCTCGGTAAAATCCTACTCACAACGAAGGATGGTTCAAATCTTAGCTCAAAAAAATTATGGGGTGTTACAACAGGTTTCGTCAAAAGTTAGCCAAAATATTAGGCTTTTGGACTTTTTTACGGTTGACCAGGATGGTCTGTAAGGAACATAGGTCTAAATCGTAGAGGATTTTAGCTGTTAGTTTTTAGAGGTTTTCGAGTCTTTTACTAAATGTTTTAAGCGTATACTATGTCATTTTTGCCTCTACCCTAAGCACTATATAAAACATTTATGTCTCAAGTCTACCCATTTTAAACCTATTCTCTTATTTCCCCAAAAACTTAACCAAATTCACTCTCCAAAATTCCCTCTCAACCTAAGAAAGAAAAAGAAGCTAGGGTTCATTCAGGGGTATCAATTCATGATTGATCTTGGGCTTTGGGTAACAAGGTCTATGGGTATTCCCCCATGAATTATATTCCTCCATGGGTTCCTCAAGGTTCTCAATTTTTCAATTCAATTTTCAATTGATCAAATTAGGGTTCATCCAAGTTCTATATAGCTTTTATTCAATTATGATTTTTACTATTGATTAAGTCTTCTAATGTATGATTTAATGATTATTACATGAAATTTAGTTGAAATTATAAGGACTCATCCATGAAACATGATTTTAAGTTATGCACCTATGATGCACTCATGAACTTATGAACTATGAATTATGAATTTATGAAGATATGCATGCTTTTATGAAAATTGACGTAAATTATTTTGATGATGTTTTGATAGGAAAGTATCAATGTTATTGTGAAAGGTTCTCACATACGAATTTGATCATGATTGTGGAAGGTATTTCTCATATAAAGATTCACAGTGATGAAAGGTTTTCTCATCTATGTTGAATTGTGTTTAAGGAGCTATTCTATGTTTTGATTTTAAAGATGTGGATTAGTATTGATAATTGTCTTTTCCTATGTTATAATGATATTTGATTTCTTATCTATTCCATTGGGATTTGAACTTAGCATCGAGAGGGCTTTGAGGTGGGGACTCAAATAGGGTAGTCTCTAATAGAAACCTCTAGTCCCTAACTATGTGCCCCTATAGGATTTTCATAAATGACTTAGCTAGTGGATACATTTTAGAAAAAGATGATGTGTATAGACTCTACCTTGGCAAGTAGAATCCCCTTATTTCGAATATGGGATATGCATGATTCTATGACATAGGTCTTATGGTCGTATTGTCGATTAAAGCTTATATCCCACAAAACAAATATGTTTCTTCAAAATATTTTCTAATGTATATTAATTTAAATGTGTTGACCATATCTTATGATTTACATTTCATTGCTTCTTTATGCCTTTAAATTCTCAAATGTTGGTTATATCTCATATGTTTAAGCTCTTCGTGCTATCATGTGTATTTATACATATTTCCCTATACCTAGTACAATTCATGTACTAATGCATACTTTTGTCTACATTATCTTATTAAAATAGAGTCTGACGCTTCCACCTCTCATACTCGTGGCTAGTTGATAATTTTATTGGATTCGATAGTTGTTTAGTCCTCATGTTCTGGGGACCGATTCTAGGGAAAGAAATGAGTAAGTTTTTTTCGGGTGTGTCCGAAATGGTGGTTAAGGAATTTTGTACCGCCATGCTTATTAAGGAAATGGACATTTCTCATTTAATGATTCATGCTCAACAAATTGAAGAAGATAAGCTTAAGGAAAGGTCTACGGAGGCAAAGAGAGAAAAGTTCGATGATGGTGACTTTTCACATTCAAGATCCAATGGACATTATTTCTCTAAATTCTGAAAAATATTTTCTATTCAAGGTTCCTCCAATACTCCGGATCTTAAGTTTAACAAATAAAATATGTCTAACCCTAAACCTCAAGGAGGGAATGATGGTGGAAATGGATCTTTGTTTCCTGTATGCCAAAAGTGTGGCAAGAGTCATTCTGAAAAATTCTTGATGGGAACAGATAATTGTTTTGGTTGTGGTAAGAGTGTTCATCTATTGAGGTATTACCCATCTTGAATTGACAAGGGAAAATATGGTAGGCAAGCTCTACCTAGTGGTTCGGGTTCAACTGCTCCAAAGTAAAATCGATTTTATGCACTTCAAACTCGACATGGTTAAGAGGGTTCTCCCCATGTTGATACCGGTATGTTGAGAGTCTTTTATCTTTATGTTTATGCTTTGCTTGATCATGGTGATACTTTGTCTTTGTGACGCCATATGTGGCTTTGAGTTTTGATATTTCTCCAGAAGTGTTATTAGACCTTTTTTTTTCTCTACACCTATTGGTGAATCTATTATAGCTAAGAGAATATAGAAATTGTCTCGTCTTCTTATCTCATATAGTCACGCATGTTGATCTTGTAGAGCATGATAAGTTGGATTTTGATGTCATTTTTTGTATGGATTGGGTCCATTCTTGTTATACTTCTGTTGATTGTAGAACCCAAGTGGTTAGGTTTCAATTTCCAAATGAGCCCATCCTAGAGTGGAAAGGGGGAAATTATTTGCCTAAGGGTCATTTGTTTGTTGTCTTAAATCTAGAAAGATGATTTCTAATGGTTTTATATATCATCTTGTTTGGGTTAGGGATACGGATTTTGAAACCCATACTCTTGAGTTGGTCCTTGTTGTATATGAGTTTCCAAAAGAGTTTCCTGATGATCTACCTGGTGTTCCTTCCAAAAGGGAAATAGACTTCAGTGTGGAGCTTCTCCTAGATCATCAACCTATCTCTATTCCTCTTTACCGCATAGCTCCAACATAACTTAAGGACTTGAAGGAGAAACTGAAAGATTTGTTGGATAAGGGTTTCATCCGACCGAGTATCTCTCCATGGGGTGCTCCAGTTTTGTTTTTTCATAAGAAGAATAGTTCACTTCGCATGTGTATTGACTACCGTCAATTGTACAAGTTTACTATTAAGAATAGGTATCCTCTCCCAATGATCAATAATATATTTGATTCTGGTATATTAAATTGTTGAGAAATTTTGGGCGAGTATGGAATCATCTTTGTAAGGGCATTTGAATACTTTTGTTGAGCTTGAGCTTGAACTTGCATTTGAAGCAGGCATTGTGAGCTTGAGTATACTTGATAATGGTGAGTCACAATTTGAAACTTTGAGTGCACAATTGAGGAGTGTATGTGTAGTTTGAACCTTTTGTGTGCATTTGTGTTAAGTCTTAAGCAGTATTGTTTGTAGACATCCTTGTTGAACTAATTGATCTTGGGTTTTACTTAAGGACAAGAAAAATTTTAAGTTGGGGGTGTTGATGAGTCCGAGATTTTGACTCATTTAGGGCTTTGTTTTCATAGTTTAAGTGTCCTCAAACGCCTAATTTATGCTCTAAACTAATGTTAAAGTTTTGATTTGCAGCAAGGAAGGCTAAGGATCAAGGCAAGGACATTACCGGGCAAAAAAGAGTGGAAAAGCTGAAGAAGTTGAAGGAAGGCAATCCTGGTGATCGCCAAGACCACTCGGCGAACCACCGAGTGGCACTTTATCTTGCCTAAAGTTCCAGTGTGCCAACCCTGGGGAAGAACCTACTTGGCGATAGAAATGGACAGTCGATGGATCGCCGACCGACTCGGCGACATCAACCTTGATCACCTAAAGTCACAAAACCCTGAAGTCTAATGGCTAATGCAAACCAACGATGGATTGGAAAGAAGGGCGGATCACCGACTGGGTTGGCGAGGCGCGACTTACTACGCCTAATGGCCCTGAATGCCAAAATTTGGGAAACTATAAATTGAAATTTAAAAAGAAAAGTTGGGAGTTCTGATTCCATAAGCTTTAGAGTTTTACTTTTCTCTGAGTTTTGTAGCTTCCATTGTAGACTTTGAAGCTTTCGAGACATAGTTCTGAGGAATTGCGATTGGGTTTTTGAACCAATTCAATTTGGAGCATTGTAGAGACTTAGAAACTTTTACCCAGCTCATGGCTAATATAGTTGGTAATTGTTTCTCTCTTTTTATGATGTGTAGCTAAAACCCTAATTCTTGGGGTGTGATCATGTCATTATTGGCTTAATTAGCTTATGGGTATTATTATTTACTGATTTAAATGCTTAATTGAAGTGGGTTCAATCGATAGCTGTGTATTAATCTTTGAATTGTAGTTGCAAATGCAATTCTAACTTAGAGTTTTGGGCTTTCTTGAGAAAGAAGTTTTAGAACCAAGGCTTTCAATTAATGATTGTAGTTATTGGGTTGATGTGGGTTCAGCTCGAGAGAGTGAATCCTAAACTCGATTCTACCTATCTAACTCGAGAGAGTAGATAAATTAAGGTTTTGGGTTGTTTATATTGTTAAGCTTGTCGAGGTTCGAGAGAACTCGCTTGAATCCTAATAGTTGTTCGAGAGAAAGCTATTGCACCTATAGTCTAGCCTACCTACTGAGATTTAGCAATCGTTAGTAAATTTCAATTACTTATATAGAGAAATTAGCCTATAATCGATCACATCCCGAGAATTCCTCTATACATTGTTGATTCCCCTGTTTTCGTATTTGTTTTAGTTGTTAATTAACAAACCAATCCCCCCATCTGACATTTTTTGTCACCCCTTTCAATTTAGTTAAATGTTTGCGACAATTTCTATTCCTACCACTAATTAGATTACATTTGTAACTTTCTAACTGAATTTGAACTTTTACCGCTCCCAGTGGGTTCGACCCCAACTATTCGTTGGGTTTTATACTAGATTATGATAGCCTGTACCTAGTATCAGATAAGGTGTAGTTGAGTGTTTATCAGTTATGTGGAATGATCATTAATTTATTTAGTTTCTTTGTAGTTGTTAAATTCTACAGTTTAAGTTAGGCCATCATGTTTACTGTTGAACATGGAATGTCATAGCTAGATATGCTAGGCTAATTATTCCTCTAAATCTGCACCTTTATTTGCTTAATTGAAATCTTGCAAATGGTTTCTTAAAATTCCTATTTGTTCATGTATGTGTTTTTTCTTAATGAATCCTTGTGCAAATAGTTGAGTACAATGTGTACAAAGCTTTACTTCTAAGGGAAAATATGATATATTGTTATAGCATATGATATTTTTTGTTATTAATATATTTTCTATTATCTCCATGTGATCCTGTCCAAGTCCAGTTACACTACATTTATTCATCCTCACATCTTCGAAGTGGGCCACGGAGGCCCATTTGATGTTTCCATCAAGTCAGCCTCATCCAAATGAGCATGGCCGCAAAATCGAATGAAATTGGAAGTAAATATATAGGTGGAAGGAGCTGATATACACCGATACAACAGTAAACAGATGTATAGAGAAACTGTATACAATTCCAATAAACTCGTAATTAGGCCTCAAGCCTAAGATCTTTGTACTAGCCGTTCAAAGAGGACTAAAAGGAGCACATTTCATAATGAAAAAAGGGCTGAAAGGCCCCAAATGATGCAGCCTCATTAGAATTTAGGATAGGTGGAAGAATGGGCGTATTAGTCCAACAATCTGAACTTGGGCAAAAGCCCAACTTTATTCTCTCCTTCACTTATCGTTTCTTATCATTATTATTGTTTAACTCTAACTTTATGTATTGGAAAAATTAGCATACTAGTCAAACTTCCTATCATAATTATTAAAAACATCTACACTTTAAAATAATTATTGAAAATGTCAAATTGTCAATATTTTAGCAAAGAAAATGTATCCTATTATAATTAATTTTCTTTCCTTTTATTTCTCAAATCAGGACCCACATTGCACTAATTTTACTCCCCTATACGTGAAAAAAAGAAGAAAAAAAACTCTCATTACCCACTTTCCCCTCTTCTGGGTTTTTATCCCTAATTCCTCCTTTCTCTCTCTTGAGTTTTTCTCCATTGTTCTCTCCTTTCATTGTCTAAGAAAATCACCTCTTCTATTTTTCTCCAATTTGTTCAAGAAATCTCACAATTTCTTCACAATATTTTTCACCCACGGATAAAGGTAAATACATTGTTACCAAGTATCTTTTGATATTTCACTCTATTATGTAAAGACACTATTAATAAAATAAAGATAAAAAAAATTGGGTGCTCAAGATTTCGAAAAAATTTGTTGAAGACCAAATTGATGAAGAACAATTTCATATTAGTTTGTTTTTTATTTATAGTTTTTTTAGACTTTTGTATCCTTTCTCAATTAATATTCAAATCAGTATGTATGCTATTAATATTTTTATTCATTCAAAATCTCTTATTGCATAGTTTATGAATCTTGTATTTGTTTAATTTGAATTCATTACAAAGGTATGTCAACTAGATATGTATTTTATTTATAGGAAGAATAACTTCCTATTAGATTGTTTAATTTTTTTATAAAAAAAGTTTCAGAATTTTGTATCCGTTCTCAATTTGTATTCAAAATCGTATGTATGCTATTAATATTTGTATTCATTGAAAAATCATGTTGCATAGTTTATGAATCTGATATTTGTTCCTAATTTGTATTCATTCTAAAGGTATGCCAACTAGTTATGTATTTTATTAAAGAATGATTGCAACAAATATTTACTTATTCCTTTTCAATTTTATTTTTCATTCTCACTTTTTCAATATACTGTTGTTTGTATTTTATATATTATTATACAAAATACTACATAAAAACTAGAATGAATACAAATAAAATACATATTGGAATGAATACGACTTAAGAAAGGATACAAGATTCAGAAGAAAAATATAAATACACAATAAAAAAAATACATGTATACAAATATGTTTCTTAAATAACTATAAATTCATTTGGCATACCTATTCGAATGAATACAAACTAAAAAAAAAAAAATACAAGTTTCATTATACAAAAACAACATGAAAACTAGAATGAATACAAATAGTATACATATTGGAATGAATACGATTAAAAAATCGTTACAAAATTCTGGAAAAAAATAAATAAAAATACATTATGAGAATGGCACACGTTTGAGTTTTCTTTGAAAATGTAACTGATGAGAAAATAAAGTGATATTTACCTTTTTTTTGAAATATTCTCTCCCTTGATTTTTTCCCTTCTGTTATTAAATAATTGTATTCTTTCAAATTAAACAAATTTAAAAAATACAAATCATATATATATAACAAACTAAAATATTGAATCTCTTGATTAAATCTCTTAAAGATGAACCATTTTTGTTATGAAGATTTATTTCATTTAAATGATTTAGTCAATTTGTTTGTCTTTACTTCGTCTTTTTTTCTAAAGCTTACTTTCCTTTAATAATTATTTCAAAGTGTTTAAGTTAATTTATTTTCAAATAATTTCAAATATTTTATTACTTAATTAATATTTTCAAAGTTGGTCAAATAACTTAATCAAGTCGTAGGTCAATCACACGTTAGCAGATAGTTCAAGTGCCTAACACCTTCTTGAAGTGTAAATTGGACCCCGAACCCTTTTGGTATTTTCAAATGATTTTTCTGTTTAAGTCTTTTGAAATTTATAAGTTTTCTTGATTTTTCTTCCAAAAATATTAAGTGGTGACTCTTGAAAATGGATTTTCGAAAAATAAGCCTTTTATTTCTTTTTCAATAAAATATAGAGAATCGTTTGCGGTTCGATCAAAATAAACGGGACATGCTACCCCACTAGAATCGACAATCCGGACTCAGTGAAATCGTCGAATTTCAAAAAAAAAGTCAAATGATGGAATTTCCCTCCCAGACCTGTAACGGCCTATTCCCGTCGTTATAAAAATGCCAACGGGGGAAAAGATTGTACCGGATTTTTTTTGCAGTATTTGGATTTTCCCAACCTAGTCCAGACTTGGACGAAATCAGAGTCATTAAGGTGTAGGGAAATTTGGTAACAATTGGGTGATTTATTTATGATTATGATTACATGGGTGGATAGATAACTTGTTAAGGATTCCGTACGACTTTATGGAATTGAATTCGGGAGAGTAGAAATCACGGAATCGATCTTAGTGTATTGGGTATTTTCCGAGCGTCGTTGGTTAGAGGTGTCTTGTGAAATGAGGCTCTTGAAATTATTTAAATAGCTCACTGGTAATAATGATGAGGGAGGGTTTTGATCTAGATTCTATGGTGGAAACAACCCTAATTGGGATAATTGGGATAATGGCTTTGATCTAGGTTCATAGAATTGTTAGAAATCTGGGTAATTAGTGATTCTTTATTGATTCCTTTATTGTATTGATTGTTTGTAGACCAAGAACAAGCGAAACGAATCCGGAAAGGGAAGGATCAAGTTTCTTAAGGTTTCAAGCTTGTTTCGAGGTAGGTGATGGTTGTGTTTTATGATTGTGTGATGTATGTTTGTTCTTGCTTCATTATGATACTTGTATGTATATGAATGTTACATTATTAATCATACTTGTTGTAAATGAGATAGAAGAATGATAAATGCCATGAACATGACTTAAATATATGATCTTAAGAATACACTTGTGATTGTGACTGTGGTGTGTTGAATGGATCAGTTACCACGTTTCGTATAACTAACTTGGATCGGTTTCCACGTTCCGACATAACTATGGGATCGATTGCCACGTTCTGGCATAATTATTGGATCGAATATCACGTTCCAGTATGCTAACTGTTTGGGTTTGAGTTCCATGAGAGGACTAATGATTGGATATAATTGTGTATCTTGAGAAATGTGAAGTTGCTCGTTGTTAGTAAATGTTGATAATATTGTATATGTTTGATATATGCATGTGATTATATTGTTGTAATGGCTTTTGTATGTTGTACTTAGTGGGATAGCCGCATGATCCTACCAGTACACTGTGGTTGTGTACTGATACTACACTTTCTCTTATTTTTGTCGAGTACAGGGCATCTTCAAGCGGCTATTGACAGACCTCGCTTAGGAGATCAGTGATTGTCGTTCGAATTCAAGGGTGAGCCAATTCTTCCGGGCTGCCATGAGTTCTCCTTTCGTGTATGTCCATCATTCAGATTTAGATATGTTCTAGTTAGTTGTTAGTTCATTAGTTTGGGGGTTGCATCCCTTCTTATTTAAACTTGTTAAACTTTAGAAGATTTGGTACATTGACTTTTAGGTTCTAGGAATTACTTCCACATTGTTAGTTATTATTGTTAGACTTTGTTAGAGTTTATGGGAACTATATTTCTTCCTTAGTATTTTTCCTGCTTTCGTATACTTAAATGCCTTAGTTTGGGTTAGTTGATTGGTTTGGGTTGTAGTTGTGGTTCTCCCACCGGGGGGTTAGTGTGGGTGCCAATCACAATGGTCTGGGTCATGACAAAGTTGGTATCAGAGCCTAGGTTCATTGACCTTGATGTACCGAAACGAGTCTAGTAGAGTCTCACATAACGATACGGTGACACCTTTACTTTTCTTCGAGAGGCTATAGGACTTTAGGAAATCTATCTATTTTCTTGTCTCCTTTTGTGCTATAACTTGATTCGAATTGGTATCTGTCGATTCGAATTGGTATCTAACCTCCTTCACTCTTCTGTCCGCAGATAGTTAACACTTGATAAAATGGCATCTGGCCCGTAGCTCCCGTCAATGCTCCAGCTGAGGAATCTGCAGCGAGAGGCGCGGTCGAGGCTAGGGTAGAGGAAGGGCTATGGGTAGAGGCCGAGGAAGAGTAGCGCCTGCTGGAAATGGAGCTCTTGTTGACAATGCTTCTGTAAATGAGAACCCTCATGTGCATCATGAAGAGATAGAAGAGGATGTTGATGTTGAGCATGTTGAGGATGTGGGACAAAAGGAAGAGGTGCAGGCTGAGACTACCGATGTTCCCCCTATAGACCCAGTGTTAGCTCAACAGATCATGACATATTTGAAAGGGTTGGTTGGTCCTGGAGTGCTTCATTCTGTTCAAGCAACTCAAGCTCCAGCTAATCTCCCTGTTGCTAGCACTGCGCCCAAGGTGGGTGGGACTGGAGGTAATGATGCTTTCTTCCGTCCTTTGTTGGGTTCTGTTATGACTGGTAATGAGCATAAAATGTTGACTAAGTTTTTGTAGCTAAAGCCTCCTATGTTTCTTGGTTCTGAGAATGAGGATGCTTATGAGTTTATCTTAGATTGCTATGAGAGGCTTCATAAGTTGGGAATTGTCCATCAGCATGGGGTTGAGTTTGTGTACTTTCAACTTCAATGTGAGGCTAAGCAGTGGTGGAGAGCTTATATGGAATGTAGATCTTCTACTTTACCTCCACTTACTTGGACCCAATTTCATGCTCTATTTTTGGAGAAATATGTGCCTAGGACTTTGAAGCATCGCAAGAAGGATGAGTTCATGGCCTTGGAGTAAGGTGGTATGACTGTGGCTGCTTATGAGACTAAGTTCCATGCTTTGTCTAGATATGCTACTCAATTGGTGACTACTGAGGAGGAGAGGATCCGCTTATTTATTAGGGGACTGAATTCAAAGTTGCAAGTATTATTTATTCATATGACTTCTGCAGGGAGGAGCTTTAATAAGGTAACAGATTATGTTAAGAAGGTGGAGGGGGTGAGGCGAGACGGTCAGGCTAAGTCATTGGCAGAAAAGGCCAAGATTTCAGGTAACTTTCAAGGTTCTTATTCCAGAGGTTTAGGGAGGCCAATGCTTACAACCAAGAAAATTCAATTCGCCATGCCCACCTCTACAGGTAATTACTCAGGAACTCCATCTCATCATTTTCAGGATAGCTAGGGAGTCGCGCCTTCGACGGGCGGCAGACCATCTTTTGATCGTACTTTCTACAATTGTGGAGAACCTGGGCATATGAGGAGAGATTGTCCCCACTCACGTGTGTTAGATTCCGCGCAACAGTAGTCTAGAGCAGTGGTACCCGTGGGGAATGGTAATAATCGTATAGGACATCCACAAGGTGGGTGAGGAGGTAATTAGTGAGGTCTTCGAGGTAGAGGAAATGGTAATGCAGGCAAAGGTAACGCGCAACCAGGCAGGGAAGTTGCTCGTCATGATGATAGGGCTCAATGTTATGTTTTTCCGGGCAAGAATGAGGCGGAGGCGTCTGACGCGGTGATCACATATACTATTCTTGTATGTGACCGGATAGCTAATGTGTTGTTTGATCCGGGTTCTACTTATTCATATGTATCTGTGAGATTTGCCTCAGAATTTGATATGATTTGTGATATTCTTGATACCCCTATTCATGTTTCTACCCCAGTTGGAGAGTCAATCATAGTTACCCGTGTTTATCGTGCTTGTCCTATTTTATTTATGGGTTTTCAGACTTGGGCTGATTTGGTGATTTTGGATATGACTGACTTTGACATAATCTTATGCATGACTTGGTTGTCCTCCTATTATGTTGTTCTTAATTGTAATACTAAGTCTGTAACTCTAGAAATTCTGGGAAGGGAAAAATTAGAGTGGGAAGGGGTGTACAAGCCTAAGCAAGCTAAGATTATATCCTCCATTCGGGCTAGTAAATTAGTAGAGAAGGTTTGTTTGGCTTATTTGGCTCATATGAGGGATGTTGAGATTGAGGCTCCATCCATTGGGTCTATTCCTGTGGTGTCAGAATTTAGATAAGTGTTTCCTAATGACTTGCCTGGTATGCCTCCGGATAGAGATATAGATTTCTACATTGATTTAGAACCTGGTACGCGTCCTATTTCTATTCCTCCATATCGCATGGCTCCGGCAGAATTAAGAGAGGTTAAGGCTCAAATCCAAGAGCTTCTTGACAAGGGATTTATTCGTCCTAGTGCTTCCCCATGGGGTGCCCCAGTTTTGTTTGTTAAGAAAAATGATGGTAGTATGAGAATGTGTATAGATTATCGACAATTTAATAGGGTCACTATTCTAAACAAGTACCCTTTGCCTCGAATAAATGATCTTTTTGACCAATTGCAAGGTGCAACATTTTTCTCTAAGATTGATCTAAGATCCGGTTACCATCAATTGAAAATTAGGCCTGAGGATGTGCCCTAGACGGCGTTTAGAACTCGCTATGGGCACTATGAGTTTTTGGTTATGTCTTTTGGTTTGACCAATGCGCCTGCAACTTTCATGAGTTTAATGAATGGGGTGTTTAAGCCATTTCTTGATTCTTTCGTCATAGTCTTTATTGATGATATTTTGATTTATTTGTAAAGTGAGGAAGAGCATGCCGACCATCTTCGTATTGTTTTGGTATTCTTGGGAAGCAAAGATTGAATGCTAAATTCTAAAAGTGCGAATTTTGGTGGACTTCGGTTGCATTTTTGGGACATGTAGTTTCAAAAGGAGGGGTAATGGTAGATCCTCAAAAGATTGAGGCGGTTAAGAATTGGGTTTGGCCTAGCTCTGTGACGGAAGTTAGAAGTTTTGTGGGGCTCGCTAGTTATTATCATCGATTTATGAAGAATTTTGCTTCTATTGTCACTCACTTGACTAATTTGACAAAAAATGAGATACCATTTGAATGTACTGAAAAATATGAGGAGAGCTTCCAAAAGCTCAAGACTCTTTTGACCACTGCACCTATTCTAGCATTACCGATTGAAGGTAAAGAGTTTATTATTTATTGTGACGCTTCACATTCTAGTTTGGGTGTTGTGTTGATGTAGGATAAGAATGTTATAGCTTATGCGTCACGTCAATTGAAGGTGCATGAGAGGAATTATCCAACGCATGATTTAGAGTTGGCAGCGGTAGTGTTTGCTCTTAAGATCTGGTGACATTACCTCTATGGTGTCAAGTGTGAAGTGTTTACTGATCATCTTAGTTTGCAGCATGTGTTCACTCAAAAGGATCTGAATTTGAGGCATCAAAGGTGGATGGAGTTACTTAAAGAATATGATGTGACCATTCAATACCATCCGGGTAAGGCTAATGTGGTTGCAAACGCTTTAAGTCGAAAAGCGGTGAGTATGGGTAGTTTAGCTTGCTTAAGTATAACCAAGCGACCTTTGGCAAAGGAAATTCAGACCTTAGAATCTAAGTTCATGTAGTTGGGCATCTCAGAAAGAGGTGGGGTGTTAGCTAGTATTGAAGTAAGGGCCACATTCATGGAGGAGATCAATGCAAAACAATTTGAGGATGAAAATTTTGAGGAGCATAGAAAGAAGACTACGATTGGTAAGGCACAAGAGACCATTCTTGATGCGGATGGTGTGCTCAATTTCAAAGTGAGAATATGTGTTCCTAGAGTAGATGACTTGATTGAGAAATTGTTGGCAGAGTCTCATGGTTCGCAATATTTTATTCATCTGGGTGTGACCAAGATGTACAGAGATCTGAACCGAATTTATTGGTGGCCGGGCATGAAGAAGGATATAACGGAGTTTGTGGCGAAGTGTCAAAATCGTCAACAAGTGAAGTATGAACATCAAAGGCCTGCAGGTTTGCTTCAAAGAATGTCGATTCCGAAATGGAAGTGGGAAATGATAGCCATGGATTTTGTGGTTGGTCTTCCCAAGACTTTGGGGAAGTTTGATTCTATTGGGGTAGTGGTTGATAGACTGACTAAGTCAGCCCATTTTATTCCGGTAAGAATAGATTATAATTCTGAACAATTGGCTAAAGTTTATGTGAAAGAGATAGTGAGGTTGCATGGGGTGCCCCTTTCAATCACCTCAGACCGTGGTACCCAATTCACATCCAAATTTTGGAGGAAGTTGCATGATGAATTGGGCACACAACTCACTTTTTGTAGAACCTTTCATCCACAAAAGGACGGACAATCGAAAAGGACTATTCAAGTGTTAGAAGACATGTTGAGGGGATGTGTGATTGATTTTGGAGGGCATTGGGATAAATTCTTACCTTTGTGTAAGTTCTCTTATAATAATAGTTATCACTCTAGAATAGATATGGCACCATTTGAGGCATTCTATGGGAGGGGATGTAGATCACCCATAGGATGGTTTGAGGCTGGAGATGTGAAACCTCTGGGGTTGATTTAGTGAAGGATGCTTAAGATAAGGTAAGGAGAATCCAAACTAAACTTTTAGCAGCCCAGAGTATACAGAAGAAGTATGCAAATCATAAGGTGAGAGATATGACGGTTCAATCTGGTGAAAATGTTCTTCTTAAGGTATCACCCATGAAAGGGGTGATGAGATTTGGTAAGAAATGTAAGCTAAGTCCTAGATACATTGGTCCATTTGAGATTCTTGAATGTGTTAGACCGGTAGTGTATAGATTGGTTTTACCTCCTAATTTATCGGGAGTTCATCCGGTATTTGATGTGTCCATGTTTAAGAGGTATCATGGCGACGGGGATTACATCATTAAGTGGAACTCCATTGTGTTAGACAAAGACCTCCAATTTGAGGAGGAACCGATTGCAATCCTTGATCGTGATGTGCGTAAGTTGAGGACCAAGGAGATTAAGTTCGTGAAAGTTCAATAGAAGCATCGTCCAGTTGAGGAAGCTACTTCGGAAACGAGAGGGAAATGCGAGACAAGTATCCCCAATTGTTCGTCGATTTAGGTACTACTTCATTCTTTCCTTAGCCTATTTTTTCTAAGTTTGTCACTCGGGGACGAGTGATTGGTAAATTGGTATCTATTGTAACTACCTATTCTCATCGTTATAGAAATGCCAACGGGGGAAAATTTGGAAAAACTTTTTCGTAGTATTTAGATTTTCCCAACCTAGTCTAGATTTGGATGAAATCGGAGTCATTAAGGTGTAGGGAAATCTGGTAACAATTGGGTGATTTATTTATGATTATGATTACATGGGTGGTTAGATAACTCGTTAAGAAATCCGTACGACTTTACATAATTGAATTTGGGCGAGTACAACTCCCGAAATCGATCTTAGCGTAAAGGGTATTTTCTGAGCGTCGTTGGTTAGAGGTGTGTTGTGAAATTGGGGACTTGAAATTCTTTAAATAGCTCACTGGTTCGTGCAAGCCTCCTTGGCGGGGACGCTACAGCGGGGTGAGGGCTGCTGTGGCGGGTTCGCGCGACTAAAAGCTGTAAATAAACTCCTAAACGACCTTATTTTCACTTTTCAATTTTTAGAGCTAAGGAACGAACCCCAGGCGACTCCTAATAGTTTTCCATCATTCTTGAGGCTAAAGGTAAGTTTTTCACTCCCCGAATCTATTTTTCGATCTGTAGAACGTAAGAGAATGGGTAATAATGATGGGGGAGGGTTTTGATCTATATTCTATGGTGGAAATAGCCCTAATTGGGATAATTGGATCATGGGTTTGATCTAGGGTTCATAGAATTGTTATTAATCTGGGTAATTAGTGATTCTTTATTGATTCCCGTATTGTATTGATTATTTGTAGACCAAGAACAAGTGGAACGAATCCGAAAAGGGAAGGATCAAGTTTCCTAGGGTTTCAAGCTTGTTTCGAGGTAGGTGATTGTTGGTTTTTCTATGATTGTGTGATGTATGTTTGTTCTTGCTTCATTATGATACTTGTATGTATATGAATGCTGCATTATTGATCATACTTGTTGTAAATGAGATAGAAGAATGATGAATGCCATGAATTATGACTTAAATGTATGATCTTGAGAATACACTTATGATTGTTATTGTGGTGTGTTGAATGGATTGGTGTCTACGTTCCGGCATAACTAACTTAGATCAGTTGCCACGTTCCGACATAACTATGGGATCGATTGCCACGTTCCGGCATAACTATGGGATCAATTGCCACGTTCCGGCATAATTATTGGATCGGATACCACATTCCGGTATGCTAACTATTTGGGTTTAGGTTCCATGAGAGGACCATTGATTTGATATAATTGTTTATCTTGAGAAATGTGAAGGTGCTCGTTGTTAGTAAATGTTGATAATATTGTATATGTACTATATATGCATGTGATTATATTGTTGTAATGGCTTATGTATGTTTCGCTTAGTGGGATAGCTGTGTGATCCTACCAGTACACTATGGTTGTGTACTGATACTGCATTTGTTCTTATTTTTGTTGAGTACAGGGCATCTTCAAGCGGCTATTGACAGGCCTTACTTAGGAGATCAGAGATCGTCATTCGAATTCAAGGGTGAGCCAATTCTTTCGGGCTTCCATGAGTTCTCCTTTCATCTATGTCCACCATTCGGACTTAGATATGTTCTAGTTAGTTGTTAGTTCATTAGTTGGGGGTTGCATCCCTTCTTGTTTAGACTTGTTGAACTTTAGATGTTTTGTTACATTGACTTTCACGTTCTAAGCATTACTTCCGCAATGTTAGTTATTATTGTTAGACTTTGTTAGAGTTTATGGGAACTCTATTTCATCCTTAGTATTTTTCCTGCTTTCGTATATTTAAATGCCTTAGTTTTGGTTTAGTTGCTTGGTTTGGGTTGTAGTAGTGGTTCTCCCACCAGAGGGTTAGTGTGGGTGGCAATCACGATGGTGTGGGTCGTGATAGGACTACTCTTACGGCTAAAACTCAACTTTTCACCCAAATGCCTCAAAACTCAAATTGAGGCCTTGGAAACCTTACCAACCATCTCAGTAGCTCAAACTCGACGTTTCGAACGCAATGGGATACCATTTTTTGTGTCACGACCCAAGCCTAGGGCCTAGACGTGACCGGCGAATGGGGAACCCGAAGGAACCCCAAACAAGCCTCATAGCGTATCTTACACATCATTGGTCGCGGAAGCAATTAAAATGACCATAAGCGATAAGCATAATCAAGG
>JAJOOD010005198.1:0-22161 GCA_029582525.1 Solanum tacnaense
CTAGCTTGAGCTTCATCAAGGTCTTCAATGAAGTTTTTGAGAGAATCTATTTTGAGAGGGAAGGGTCAATTTGAAGAATGGGGTCTAATTTTAGGTTTAGGGGTTTTAACCAACTTAAAATACCCTAAAATAGGTAGAATAACTGTTTATAATGATTCCCCAAAGTACCCAAACTACCCCTCACTTAGTTGGACCTTTTAAACAAGTCAAACTTGAGTTTTATTTTCGCAGATTTTATTGAGAAACAAATTCGCGACGAGGAGGTATTCCCACAAGTTTTCATAAATTATATCCAGGACAGTAGAGTCCGCGACATGTCCGCGACGTGGACCAAACATTTGGCCCTTGATGGAGCTAGTCCGCGACGCGGACATGCTCCCTCCAAGCACAACTTCAAGCTTCCTTGGCAGCTTGCTTGGCCAAGGTTGGGGTCCTCCTCGGGGACCCTTAGGGTGGCACCCGGGACGTCGTACCCAAACGTTTTGACCCTAAAAACATTTATTAAGACACTAGGGTCACCTCCACTGATTTTAGACTCCAAACAACACATAAAAACATGAACAACATACTAGAACACACAAACAATTAAAAGACTATTTTCCGAACGTCTTGGTCGTCCCTTGACGTTTGACTTCCAGACTCTTTAAAACTGACTTAAAATTCCCTTCTTCATTATTTTGACAAGTTATTAATGCATAAAACCCATGTGAGGCTCTACTTTATCCTACTTTATTTTGAGGGTCGTTACATTTGTATTAACTAATGCCCGGTAGTGTTCATGGACCTATAGAATAGTATATTTAGGACGTATCTAGACTTGTTTGTGATTATATTTATTGATGATATTTTGGTGTATTCACATTCAAAAGCTGAGCATGCAAATCATATGCGAGCAGTCCTTCAGGTTCTTCGAGACTGAGAACTTTATGCAAAGTTTTCTAAGTGTGAGTTCTGGTTGGAATCTGTAGCTTTCTTAGGCCATATTGTATCAGATGCAGGCATTGCGGTTGATACACAAAAGATTGAGGTCGTAAAGACTTGGCCCAGACCCATGACTCCGACTGAGGTTCGTAGTTTCTTAGGGTTAGTTGGGTACTACATAAGGTTTGTAGAGGGATTTTCTTCACTTTCAACCCCATTAACGAAGCTGACTCAAAAAGCAGCTAAGTTCCAGTGGGTCGAGGCTTGCGAACATAGCTTCCAGGAGCTAAAGGACAGGTTGACATCAGCACCAATTCTAGCATTCCCAGAGGGTTCACAAGGCTATGTGGTGTATTGTGATTATTCTGGTGTTGGGTTGGGATGTGTTATAATGCAACAAGGTAAGGTTATCGCATATGCTTCAAGGCAGTTGAGAAAGCATGAGAAAACCTATCCGACCCACAATTTAGAGTTGGCTACAGTTGTGTATGCGTTAATGATCTGGAGATATTATTTGTATGGCGTTCATCTTGACATCTTCACAGATCATAAAATCCTTCAATATATCTTTAGACAGAAGGAGTTAAATCTGTGACAGCGTCGATGGCTTGAGTTACTGAAAGACTATGACATGGATATTTTATATCATCCAGGAAAGGTGAATGCGGTAGCCGATACCCTCAGTCGAAGATCTATGGGTAGTTTATCCTATTTAGGTGTTGCAAGGAATGAGCTAGTGCGAGAGCTTCATCAGTTATCTAGCTTGGGAATCAGATTGTTAGAGGTAGAAGATAGTGATGTAACAATTCAGGACACAGCCGTATCATCTCTAGTTGTAGAAGTAAAATCACAGCAACAAGAGGATCCTAGCTTAGAGTAGCTCAGAGCCAAGGCTCAGGATCAGTAGTCTTTAGCATTTGATATAGCAGGAGATGGAGTCCTTACATATAACAGTCGATTGTGTGTTCCAAATGTTGCAGGTCTTCGACACGGATTGTGGAAGAGGCACATCATTCCCATTATACTATTCACCCTGGTTCGACGAAGATGTACTATGATATTAAGGAAATCTATTGGTAGCACGGGATGAAGAAGGATGTTGCTGAGTTTGTGGCACAGTGTCCTAACTGCTAATAGGTGAAGGTTGAGCACCAAAAGCCCGCTGGGCTAGTTTAGGAGATACCCATTCCTTTGTGGAAATGGGAAGCAATTAATATGGATTTTACTACAGGCTTACCTCAATCGCGTCGCAAGTTTGACTCTATTTGGTAAATTGTTGATAGACTAACAAAAACAGCCCACTTCTTACCAGTCAGGGCTACTTTTACGGCGGAAGACTATGCAGGGATCTATATTAGAGAGATTGTTAGGCTACACAGTGTCCCATTATCTATTATCTCTGATAGAGGAGCACAATTTACCGCCAACTTCTGGAAGTCCTTCCATAAAGGACTAGGGACACAGGTTAATCTTAGTATAGCCTTTCACAATTTTGACACTCAAGGCTGAGCGCACAATTTTGACACTCGAGGATATGCTACAGGCGTGCGCGCTGGACTTCAAGGGAAGTTAGGATAACCACTTACCTCTTATTGAGTTCGCATACAATAATAGTTATCATTCCAGCATCGGGATGGCACCTTATGAGGCTTTGTATGGGAAAAAATGTAGGTCCCCTATTGGAAGGTTTGAGGTAGGTGAGTCAGGGTTATTGGACCCGACTTAGTACAACAGACAGTGAAGCAGGTTAAGCTCATTCGGGAGAGGTTTCTAACAACTCAAAGTTGACAGAAGTCATACTCAGATGTGCGACGAAGGGACTTAGAGTTTTGTGTCGATGACTGGGTATTCTTAAAAGTCTTGCCTATGAAAGTTGTTTCGAGATTTCGCAGAAAGGGCATGCTTAGTCCAATATTCATTGGGCCATACCGAATCCTTCGGAGGGTAGGACGGGTGGCTTATGAGTTGGAATTGCCTTCGGGGTTAGAATCTATTCATCCAGCTTTCCATGTATCGATGCTACGAAAGTGCGTAGGAGACCCTACTCTTGTTGTCCCGGTTAAGGATGTCCATATACAAAGGAGTTGTCGTACGAGGAAACTTCAATTGTCATATTAGATCGACAGGTCCGTAAATTGAGGACTAAAGAGGTGGCTTCGGTTAAATTATTGTGGAGAAACAAGAATAGAGAAGAGGTGACCTGGAAAGCTGATGATGGCATGAGTTCCAAATATCCTCACTTGTTCCATACCCAGAGTGATGGCATATCAGTTTATATTAGTAAAGTGAGGTTAGATACCCATCTAATTTTTTTTATATTGTTGCTTATTACTATTATTGTTGTTGTCATTGTATATTTGCTCGCACTGTTATTGTGGAGCTATAGTGCTTAGCTATTTAAGTCATCATGTGAGACGCCTAGGTTAGAATTTCTGCGTTTCATGTTCCTTGATAGTCACATTTACAAAGGATATTCTACCTAAATTTTTGAAAATCCTAAGGAATTAACCGCGTGACACAAATTTTTTCATTCAAGGACGAATATTTCTAAGGGGGGAAGGATGTAACACCCCGACTTTTGAAAACGTCAAAATTAACTCGTATCTTCGTGGAAAGACAAGAAGGGTGGGTAATAAATTAATAATGATGTGGTATATCATATTTTTAAGTGTTCAAGGGTTGTATCTCAAGTTTTTAAGTTATGTAAGTGGCAAAATAAAAGTTGGCGAAAGTTATCGTAAGTTCCTTTTTAAAGATTTCTCTGAATTTTGGGTCAAATGACTTAGATGTTTTCTCCCAATATATAAAGAGTTATAAGACCTATCACCTATTAAATCGAAGGCCTATGATTCTAGTTTGCAATGCACAAAACCCCATATCCAACCGACATTGGAGTAAAAGGTTATGAGGGTTTTACTACAGA
This sequence comes from Solanum tacnaense, assembly GCA_029582525.1. Taxonomy (NCBI): domain Eukaryota; kingdom Viridiplantae; phylum Streptophyta; class Magnoliopsida; order Solanales; family Solanaceae; genus Solanum; species Solanum tacnaense. Next base: position 3,845 of record JAJOOD010005198.1, read on the forward strand.
CTGCCGGGGCAGAATCCGGGTCGGGTAAAAAATGTGGTATGTCGGCTTACTCAACGTTTTAAGCCATGAAAACATTTCATTTCACTTCCAAACCAGAGAGAAAGCTTAAGAGAGGGTTCCTATGGAGTTCTTACATTTTCTGAATGCTTTCTCTCTCTTGAAAAAATCTATTTATACAAGTCTAATGTGTGGCTTTTTGGGACCCATCGGCGAGGAAAGTCGGGCTTCGCCGACCGCTCGGTGACTCGTCGATCGTCCTTCATCTCTCCTTTATTCTTCACATCTTCTTAGGCCAACCACTCTAATTTTGGGCGAGCCAGATCGGGATCGATGTTTCATTCCGCAATGTGCCTTTTTGCCTTTGAACTCGCCCATCAGCGCTTATCTAGATCTCCATCAGTACTTTTGGCGAAGAGGTCATCCTTCGCCGATGTGATCGGCGACACGCCGAATGGAACTGTTGCTCGCCGAAGTTACTCCTAATCCAGTCTTAGAGTTCTGAAAATTTAGGAGATAGAGGAGCAGCTTGGCGATCTGCCGAGTGATCTTGGCGATCATCAGGCTTAATTTTCCTATTCTTTTTATCTGTTTGTGTTGTCCTTGTTTCCCATTTTTGGCTTAGCTTTGTTCCTCAACCCATATATCTAAAAATCAAGGGTTTTACATCAGTCATTTGGATAAATTGAGCATTTGAGGAGACTAATTCTAAACAAACATAGCCCTAAATGAGTCCAAATCTCAGACTCATCAGATAACCAATCCAAACTAGTTTCAATAGGATAGCTCTTAATCTGTGATTCAATTAGGTGAGAAAGCCTTTAATCCTAAGAATCCTTTCTATGTGATAAAACCTTTCACATCTTGATCCTATGTGTACATGAGAAAATCCTTTTAATAACACATCATGATCATTGGTACTTTACTCTCAAAGCACCATTAAAACATTTGCATAGATTTCATAAGAAAATGCATAAGTCCATAATTTACCTCTTGAGGTTCAAAATCCACTTTCAATAATCAACCGTTAGAAAACATGGGTTAGATATGGATTTCATAATCAATACATGTAAAGCTTACAATACATGCTTAATTTCATAAAACTTTTGCTTCATGCTCAAAATCCCACATCATATGATTCAGAACTTGAAAATATGGGGACTACATGAGTTCATGAGGAAATCATCATAAAATCATAGTATTTCACCAATTCATGCATAAGAGATCATAATTAAATCATTTAAATCAATAATGAAAAGAACCCATGATAAATTGAAGAAAATCCTAACTTACTTGGGGAATTCTATCTTTAGAAATAGAGGAATTTGGGAACTCCATGAATGGAAGGAATCCATGGATGAAAACTATCATACCTTGAATCCAAATGCTACCCTTCAATAGAGGAATTAAGACCTTGACTTGAAACCCTAGGTTGAATCCATCTTCTTCTTTAAATTTCTAGAGAGAGAAATATATAGGAGAGGAAAATTTATCTTCTTTTGTGAATTGGGAAGAATGAAGTGAATAGGCTAATTTGGGGGTTGGACATACTTATATAGGGGTCTTAGTGAAGGGTAAAATGACGTAGTATAGGAGTTATTTAATTAGGAAAAGACCCAACTGCCCCTAAAAATAATTGTCATCCTACCAACCACGGACCCTAGTCGACAGACCGTGGTCAGACCTACGGCCCATCCTGGTGGATCGTAGATGGGGTTCAAAAAGTTTGAAATTGGCATGTGAACCACAGACTGTGGTCTGGCCTACGGTCCGTAGGTCAAATTGTGGTCCTAATCCTCTACAACATTGGAAAGGTTGCCAGTCCACGAACCACACTACGGTCTGTGGTCCTACTCATGGGTCGTGGTTGGCCTCCGTGGATGGCACCTAGAACTTCCCAAAATTTGTTTCATTTCCGTTTTTTGGATACGAGGTGTTACCTTATGTTTGGCTAAAACCCCCATTCTTGGTGGTGTGATTATATGGTTGAATGTTTCAATTAGCTTATGGGTGTTAATATTTACTTATTTTAATATAGATGTGAAGTGGGTTCAATTAATAGTTTGTGTTTCAATTGAGGAATTGTAGTTACAAATGCAATTCTAGTTTAGTACTCTAAGTTTGCTTGAAAAATAAGTGTTAGAGTTAAAGCTATTAGTTGATGATTGTAGTGATTGTGTTGTTACGGATTTAGCTTGAGAGAGTCAGTCTGAATGCAATCCTACAAATCTAGCTTGAAAAAGTAGATTTAGTAAGGTATTGGGCTGCTAATCTGTGTTTTGCTGGTCGAGGTTTGAAAGAACTCGCTTGATTCGTTATAGTTTATTGAGAAATGGCTATTGCACCTAAATCCTAACCTACCCACTGAGGTTCAATGACTTTTAGTAAATAATAATCACCTATTTAACGAAATTGGCATTCAATTTATCACACTCCCAAGAAACTCTCTCTACTTGTTTACTCCCGGTTATTTGTAGTTGCTAATTGGTTACTCAAATCCCCCCATTTTACATTAATTGTCAAACCCTTGTCATTTACTTTATTGTTGTGAAATGTCTACATCTACAATTGATTAGAACACTGTTTTACTTCATAATCGAATTCTTTACCGTATCACTCTATGTGGGATTGACTCAACTCTTAGTTGGGTTTATACTTGTAAGAGACTGCCTACCCTTGGAATTGGATGAAGTGTAGTTGGGCATTATCAAAAATGGCACTGCAGTCGTGGAGTGGTGTTTAGACTTCTTTTAGTGAAGTTTAGTTGTAAACTGATTTTGTTGTAGATGAATCAACTTATTTGTGTTGTTGTTAGCTGCTCTTAAATATGTGTAGATATGAGTGTTAACGGGAGCAATACCAGCCAACTTTGGAACAATGATGACATTGGTAATTTGCACGGTCTCAATGAACATCAGTTGGGAAGTGCGGGTTCTATTTGATTGCCTCTGACTATAGGCAATGCAGTGTTTCATGTGACCAGCACTATGTTGCAGTTATTGCAAATGAAGGGTCTCTTTGGAGGACTTGTGAATGAGGACCCTCATGACCACATCCGAAACTTTGTGGATGTTTGTGGGACATTTTCTTTCAACAACATCACTGAGGAGTTGGTCTGACTTCATTTGTTTCCCTTTTCTCTAATGGGGGAGGCAACGAAGTGGCTGGCCGATTTGCCAAGGGAATCAATCACTTCTTGGGAAGAGCTCACTGATGCATTTTATGTAAGTTTTTTCCCTCTCTCGAAGATGGTGAAGTTGAGGGATTATATTCTGAACTTCAAGTGAGTGGATGGTGAACCTATTCATGAGACATGGTTGAGGTTTCAAAAGTTGTTGCTCCAATGTCCAATTCATGGGATACTGAAAAATGTGGTTCTACAATATTTCTACTGGAGTCTCGACTTAGTCAACAAGGGTGTGGCAGACCAGCTTGTTCGAAGAGGAATCATGCAACAACCGTTTGAACTTTGGGATGACAAAGGAACGAATGGAAAAGAACAAAGAACGAGATGAAAACATGGCCAAGATGATGACCCGAATGGACCTATTGACGAAACATGTCATGGCAAGTGGTTCTGTAAAACCTCAAAAACTAGTAGGCTAAACTAGAACTAAAATGTGAGGGTTAACGTCAAGGGAAAAGGTCAAAGGCCAAGGAAAATGGGCAGGTGGCCAAGACTTCCCATTTTGGCCAAGGCACTGCCCACCAAGACCACGAGGATCATCACGACCCATAGTGGCCACCACGAGTCGTGGTGCCACTCGTGGAGGTGGAGGCAGTAGCCTCCTTAGACTGCCTCAAAAGTGACCACTCCACACGAGCCACTTCACGGCTCATGAAGCCTTAGACGGCTCGTAGGAGTGTTCTTGGTCTTACCTTAGTGGGATGGCCAATGAGGGTGGCTTGGCCTAGCCACTGCATTAATGTCCACAAGAGGGACCATGGCTCGTGGTCTTGACCACGACTCATGGAGCCCTTTGGGAAGTTGCCTTGGGCATGTGAGCTAAAGGCACAAGTTGCCTAGGCCACTACCTCAAGTCCACGAGAGGGACCACGGCTCGTAGAGCCACTCGTGGCACCTGGGCAACTAACTTTAAGTGAGGGTTATTTTGGGGTTTTCATGTTTATGTCCAATTGAAGTGGAGTCGTTTTGGGTAAGTGTGGAGGAACTATATAAGTTATTTTTAAGTCAAATTCGCCCAAGTCAAGTCATAATTTCCAAACACCCAAATATTTCCAAAAGTTCATCTCCTCTCCCAAAATTTCTCTCTCTAAAACTCAAGGAAGAAGAAGAGGAAAGTTAAAGCTAGGGTTTGAAAAAACAAGGCTTTTTCACTCAATTTCTTTAGATAATCATAACTAAGGTATGGTAGTTCTTCATCCAGGGATAGTTTTCATCCATGGAGTCCCTCCAAAACCCTCAATTTCAAAGTTAGAAATCCCAAGAGTTAGGATTTGACTTCAATCTTATGGATTCCTCTAAAATTTCTTTTTAATGATTGAATTATGTTTAAATATTGATATATTGATGATTTTATATAGTTTTATGTTCAATCTTACAAGAATCCATGAATTCCCCTATTTTCCCAAATTGTATCTCAAAGTGTAGGTATTGATTGATACAAGTAGCATGTTATAGAATTGTGAATGTAGTGAATTGGTTAATTGAATCATGTTATTATCCATGTCTAATGTAGTAATTCAAGATGTGTTGATTGAGTGTGATCTATGGTCCTTGAAGGGCAAAGTATGAGAATTATGCATGATTATGAGGGTTATGTACATGCTTTTAGAACACTTTCAAAGTAAAGTGAATATGTCTATGATCTAATTGTTGTGTTGTTTGATGACTGTCCTCATGTACCCATTATGTATGAATATGATATGGTGTGGGAGGTTTCTTCACAAACATGATTATTCCAAGGTTGAAAGGCTATTCTCACTTATTGAATCTATGAGCTATCTTATGAATTATGTTGGATTGAGTGTCAAGACATTCTTCCATGAATATGAACTTAAGTCAAGACTTACTATGTACTCCATGGGAATCATGCTTAGCACTGAGTGGATATTGAATATGAGATGGAAGCTCCTGCATCAGAAAGGGTGGGTTTCTAGAGGCAATCTCATGAGATAGAAGCTCCTCTATCAGAAAGGGCAAGTTTCTAGTAGAAATCTCATTGTCCCATAAACTATGTTCCCCATAGGTCTTTAGCTAGTGGATCCACCTAAAAGTTAACAAGTCATGGTCTTACCTTAGGCAAGTAGGACAACCCTTTTCGGTGTGGGCAACACCGGATTCTATGTTACGCTCACATGGTCTATGTCGGTTAAGGCTTATTTCCACCATGACAAGAATATGAACAAGAACATGACTTATGAATGATGGTTACTCAATAAGCTCTACTTAGCTTGGGTAGGATTATGGGATCTTATTCATGCATTGCACAAGTATGCTTTGAGGGTACAAATGGTATGGTTCTCTTATGATGTGAGTATTTATGTAATGAATATGCTTAAGACTTATGCTCTTGCATTATCTTCAAAATGATGTTTCAAACTAGTAAATGGAATGCATTCAACTAAAATGTCCTTTAAGCATGTTTTCAAGGATTTTATGCATGACTATCATACTTAAGTACATTTTTGTACTACCCCATATTTTTCTACATTTTTCCCAAGTGTAGGGTCCGGTTCTTAAGGCGGTGATCATTTGGTTCAAGCTTGGATTTGACTATTCTCCTCGCTTGGGGTGAGTCTTCATGGTTCGAGGATGGGAGTTTCACTTTGAGTTTCATTTTTAGTACTTTCTATTTTCAAATTATGTTGTTTGGGGCTGTAACCCTATTTTTTTTTACTAATGAATTGTATTAGATGGCTAATTGAGACAAGTTTAGACTTTCGCTTTCCTTTATAAGGATTTTTTTACTTCAATGTGTTTGTAGTCTTATTGTTCTAATACTTTATGTTATGATATGCTAAGGGCTGGTATGAGACCCCGTCGGGGTAAAGAACTCCATGTTACGTCTATGGGGTACCCTTGGGTCGTGACAAACTTGGTAATCAGAGCACAAGGTTTAGAATGATTCTGGGTTTATGTCTCATAAGACACGTCTAGTAGAGTCTTGTTCATAAGTGTGAAGCGCGCCACATTTATGAATGAGAGGCTATAAGATGTTAAGAAATTTCACTTCTTTCATTACTCTTAAGTCGCGCGTTAGAGTTCAACTCTATAAAAAAACTCTCTCATAATCCTTCTCTTGTGTCTTTAGGATATGAATACACGAAGGGCAAACGCTAGAAGGGTGGAAGATGAGAATGTGAATCAAAGAGTTCCTCCTCAAGGTAATCAAGCTCCAGTTGATCCCGTTGTTAAGAATGCGACCCAAATGGAGTTGAGGTCTACTATCTAAATGTTGACCCAAGCCATGAAGGCTCAAGCTCAAGTTGTGACAACTCAAGCCCAAGCCATGACAACTCAGGCCAATAGAGATGTTGGGACTCTTGTGAACCATAATGTGAGTTCAGCCTAATCAAGGGTTAGGGATTTTGCTAGAATGAACCCTCCCGAATTTCATGTCTCCAAAGTGGAAGAGGATCCCCAAAGACTTATCGACGAGGTTTGAAAAGTGCTTGATATAATGGGGGTGTTTTCGGAGGAAAAGGTGGAGCTAGACGCCTACCAACTAAAAGATGTGGCTCAAGTTTGGTATGATCAGTTGAAGGGTGAGAGACCCGTAAGAGCGGGCCCAGTAGGATGTGAATAATTTAAATCGGAGTTTCATGATAGATTCTTTCCCCTAGAGTTGAGGAAACTAAGGATTCAAGAGTTCATTAACCTTCGTCAAGGAGGTATGATTGTGAAAGACTATTCTCTAAAGTTCACCCAACTATCCAAGTATGCTTCAACCATAGTGGCGGATTCAAGGGCTAAGATGAATAATTTTTTGATGGGAGTGTCCGACTTGGTAGTCAATGAATGTCGTTCGCCAATGCTTATCCCAAGTATGGATATTTCACGTCTCATGGTGCCTGCCCAACAAATTGAGGAGTCAAAACTCAAGATAATGAATAGGGAGGTGAAAAGAGCTAGAACTGGTGATGGTAACTTTTCCAATGCTAGGTTCGATGGACAAGGGAGACAGGTTTAAACAAAGGTTTTCCAACCAAGGTTCCTCTAGTGCTTCCCCAATGGTCAATAAGGATAGGGTGCCTAATCCAAAACCTCAAGGAGGCAATGGTAGTGGGATATCTATGACTAGGCCTACTTGTGTTAAATGTTGTAAGAAACATTATGGCAAATGTCTAGCGGGCTCGGATGTGTGTTATGGGTGTGGAAAGAGTAGTCATCAATTGAGGAATTGTCAAACACTTTAGAGTAAGAGAAAAGAGGACAAAAAAGCTCCTCCAAGCGGTCCAAACTGCATTGCCCAAAGGCAAAACTGCTTTTATGCTCTTCGATCCCGAGAAGACCAAGAGAGCTCCACGGATGTGGTGACCGGTATGTTAAAAGTCTTTTCTATTGATGTATATTCCTTGTTAGACCCTAGTTCTACTTTGTCCTTTGTGACACCTTATGTGGCTATGAAGTTTGAAATACTCCCCGAAGTGTTAGTGGAACCTTTTTCGCTCTCTACCCCGGTTAATGACTCGGTGGTGGCTAGGAAATTTTATAAAAGTTGTCCTATTTCCTTGTCCAATAAAGTTACCTTGGTGGGTTTGGTATAGCTAGACATGTTAGACTTCGATGTGATTTTTGGTATGGATTGGTTGCATGCATGTTATGCCTCTATAGATTGTAGGACTCGGGTGGTTAAATTCCAATTTCCAAATGAGCCTATCTTAGAGTGGAAAAGGGGAAATTCTATCCCTAGAGTTAAATTTGTTTCTTGCCTTAAAGCGAGGAAAATGATCTCCAAAGGGTGTATTTATCATCTTGTTAAGGTGATGGATGTTGTGTCTGAAACCTCTTCTCTAGAGTCGGTTCCGCTAGTGAATGAGTTTCCGAAAGTTTTTCCTGATTATTTGCCCGGTATTTCTCCTGAGCAGGAAATATATTTTGGCATTGATCTCTTACTAGATACGCAACCTATCTCCATTCCCCCTTATAGAATGGCTCCGGCCGAGTTGAAAGAGTTGAAAAAACAATTGAAGGATTTTCTAGATAAGGGCTTTACCCAATCGAGTATCTCTCCATGGGGTTCTTCGATGTTGTTTTTTAGAAAGAAGGATGGGTCTCTTAGAATGTGTATTGATTATCATCAATTGAACAAAGTGACCATTAAGAATAAATATCCCCTTCCGAGAATTGATGACTTGTTTGATCAACTTCAAGGGGCTAGCTATTTCTCCAAAATTGATCTTCGTTTGGGTTATCACTAATTAAGGGTGAGATGGGTTGATATTCCAAAGACAGCCTTTAGGACCCGGTATGGTCACTATTAATTTGTGGTTATGTCATTTGGGTTAACAAATGCCCCGGCGGCATTTATGAATTTGATGAATAGGGTGTTTAGACAATACCTTGATATGTTTATGATTGTGTTTATCTATGATATTTTGATATATTCAAGGAGTGAGAATGAACATATGGACCATTTGATAATTGTGTTGCAAGTTCTCAAGGACCAACAACTTTTTGCAAAGTTTAGCAAGTGTAAATTTTGGCTAAGGTATGTAGCTTTCCTTGGTCATATTGTGTCAAGCAAGGGTATTGAGGTAGATCCTAAGAAGATGTATATGGTCAAGACTTGGCCTAAACCTCTAACCCCTTTCGACATTAAAAGCATTTTGGGTTTGGCAGGATACTATAGGAGGTTTGTTGAGGGATTTTACTCCATTGGTTCTCCTTTGACGGCTTTGACTCAAAAGAAAGCTTAATTTGAGTGGTCGAACGCTTGTGAGAAAAATTTCCAAGAATTGAAGGATAGACTCACTTCCGCTCTGGTGTTGACCTTACTGGAGGGTACATATGGTTTTGTTGTATATTGTGATGCCTCTAGAGTTGGGATGAGTCCTCATGCAAAACGGTAAAGTGATTGCCTATGCTTCAAGGCAACTCAAAGTACATGAGATGAATTATCCGACCCATGATCTTGAATTAGCGGCGGTAGTATTTGCGTTGAAAATATGGAGACATTACTTGTATGGGGTCTATGTGGATGTTTTCACCGATAACAAGAGTCTTCAATATGTGTTTAGTTAAAAATACTTGAATCTCCGACAAAGAAGGCGGTTAGAACTTTTGAAAGATTATGACACGAGTGTCCTTTATCACCCCAGCAAAGCTAATGTTTTAGCGGATGCACTTAGTAGATTGTCCATGGATAGTGTGGCTCATATAGAAGATGAAAAGAAAGAGTTAGTCCGTGATGTGCATATGTTGTCTTGGCTAGGTGTTCAACTAATGGATTCCACCAAGGGTGGTGTTATGGTTCATAATGTGTCCAAATCATCCTTTGTGATGGTTGTGAAGGCTAAGCAAAGCCTTGATCCTATATTGGTTGATTCGAAAGAGTCGGTACTCAAGAAGTCCGTGGAGGCTTTCTCCCAAGAAGGAGATGGGGTACTTAGGTAACAAGGTCGATTATATGTTTCGGAAGTTGATGGGTTGAGGGAGAAAGTTTTAGAGGAGGCTCATAGTTCTAGGTATTCTATTCATACGGGAGCCACCAAGATGTATCGTGATCTACAGGAAGTCTATTGGTGGAATGGTATGAAGAGAGATATTGCGGGATTTGTAGCCAAATGTCCTAATTGTCAACAAGTTAAGGTTGGGCACCAAAGGTCGGTAGGCTTGTCACAAAATATTCCTATTCCTACCTGGGAGTGGGAAGATGTGAACATGGAGTTTATTGTGGGTTTGCCTCGCACTCGAAGGCCAAAAGATTCTATTTCGGTCATTATTGATAGGATGACAAAATCAGCCCACCTTATTCCCATCAAAGCTTCTTCTTCGGCGGAAGACTATGCTAAATTGTACATAAGAGAGATAGTGAAGTTGCATGGGTTCCTTTATCCATTATTTTGGATCGGGGTACTCAATTTACTTTACAATTTTGGAAGTCATTCCAAAAAGATCTTGGTACTAAGGTTAAGCTTAGCACGGTTTTTCATCCTCAAATGGATGGTCAAGCAGAGCACACCATTCATACTTTAGAGGACATGTTGAGTGCATGTATTATAGATTTCAAGGGTTATTGGGATGACCACTTGCCATTAATAGAGTTTGCCTACAATAATAGTCACCACTCAAGTATCGGTATGGCTCCTTTTGAAGCCTTGTATGGTAGGAGATGTAGGTCTCTGGTTGGTTGGTTTGAGGTAGGTGATATTGCTCTTATTTGTCCCAAATTGGTTTATGAAGCTATTGAGAAAGTTTGGCTCATTAGAGAGAGGTTGAGAACGGTTCAAAGTAGACAAAAGTCTTATGCCGATGTGAGGTGAAGGGATCTAGAATTTGAATTTAATGATTGGATATATTTGAAAATATCCCATGAAGAGTGTGATGAGGTTTGGAAAGAAAGGGAAACTTAGTCCCCGGTATGTAGGCCCATATCAAATTTTGAAACGTATTGGGAAGGGTTCATATGAGTTAGATTTGCCAAATGAGTTGGCCCCGGTTCATTCGGTATTTCATGTTTCTATTCTTAAAAGGTGTATTTGAGATCCAGTGTCCATTATTCCCTTAGAAGGGTTGGGAGTTGACAAAAGTCTTTCATTTGAAGAGGTTCCGAAAGAAATCCTTGACTGGCAAATCAAGAGATTCAGAAACAAGAAAATAGCTTCCGTTAAGGTTTTATGGAGAAATTATTTAGTTGAAGGTGCTACTTAGGAGGCAAAGGCCGATATGAAGTCCCGATACCCTCATCTCTTTCCTCATACTCTTATTCAAGCTTGAGGTAAGTAGTTCCTCTACAGTTTCATTGTTTTGGAGGTCATGTGTGAATTATGTGTTTTTCATGATTTCCTCATGTTATGCATGTTCTTGATGAAATTCATGTTTAGTTACAAAATGAGGTTTCATGATTTATGTTCCTCATGTTGTTGTGCATTTAGTATGAGTTGCCTATTCAACTTCATGAGTTGAATTGATGAACGTGCTTTAGTATGCTTTTAAGAGAAATTGCATAGTGGCACCATGATATGGTGTTGAGCATGATTTTAGTTGGAGAAGGTAGTTCCTCCTATGAATATGAGAAATGTTGAGTTTCATGCATAATGGGTTGTTAGATGTAGTTCCTACTTCCTTATGATGCATCCATTATGTTTGAATTGGAGTTGATGTTTCCTCCTTTGAATTGTGCATTATTTTGATGTTGCATGCATGATGGGATGCTAGTGTTGAGTCTTTACTTCCGTAAGGTGTCTAGATCTCCATTCAAGGATGAATGTTCCCAAGGGGGAGATATTATAACATGTCGGAAACTAGTAGGCGAAACTACAACTAAAACGTGAGGGTTAACGTCAAGGGAAAAGGTCAAGGGCCAAGGAAATTGGTCAAAAGCAAAGTCAAGGGGCCAAGGCGGCCCATTTTGACCAAGGCACTTCCCATCAAGAGCATGAGGGTCTTCATGACCCACAATGGACACCACGAGTCATAGTGCTTCTCGTGGAGGTGAAGGCAGTGGTCTCCTTAGGCTGCCTCAAAAGTGACCCCTCCACACTAGCCACTTTACGGCTCGTGAAGCCTTAGACAGCTCATGGTAGTGGTCTTGGTCTTACCTTAGTGGGATGGCCATTGAGGGTGGCTTAGCCTAGCTCGTGGAGCTTACATTGGCTTGTGGAGCTTACATTGCCTCGTGGAGCTTACCACCCTTCGTGGCAAATGAGCAACTCACTTTAAGTGAGGGTTATTTTGGGGTTTTCATATTTTAAGTCCAATTGAAGTGGATTCGATTTGGGTAAGTTTAGGGGCACTATATAAGTTATTTTTAAGTCAAATTCACCCAAGTTAAGTCATAATTTCCAAACAGCAGAATATTTCCAAAAGTTCATCTCCTCTCCTAAAATTTTCTCTCTCTAAAATTCAAGGAAGAAGAGGAAAGTTGAAGCTAGGGTTTGAACAAACAAGGCTTTTTCACTCAAATTCTTTGGAGAATGATAACTAAGGTATGGTAGTCCTTCATCCATAGATAGTTTTCATCCATGGAGTCCCTCCAAAACCCACAATTACAAATTTAGAGATCCCAAGAGTTAGGGTTTGACTTCCATCCCATGGATTCCTCTCAAATTCGTTTTTAATGATTGAATTATATTTAATTATAGATATATTGATGATTTTATATGGTTTTATGTTCAATCTTACAAGAATCCATGAATTATGCTATTTTCCCAAATTGGATCTAAAAGTGTGGGTATTGATTGATACAAGTAGAATGTTATAGAATTGTGAATGTAGTGAATTGGTTTATTGAATCATGCTATTATTCATGTCTAATGTAGTAATTCTAGATGTGTTGATTGAATGTGATCTATGGTCCTTGAAGGGCCAAGTATGAGAATTATGCATGATTATAAGGGTTATGTATATGTTTTTAGAACACTTTGAGAGTAAAGTGAATATGACTATGATCTAATTGTTGTGTTGGTGGATGATTGTCCTCATGTACCCATTATGTATGAATATGTGATGGTCTGGGAGGTCTCCTCACAAACATGATGATTCCAAGGTTGAAAGGCTATTTTCACCTATTGAATTTATGAGTTAACTTATGAATTATGTTGGATTGAGTGTCAAGACACTCTTCCATGAATATGAACTTAAGTCAAGACTTAATATGTACTCCATGAGAAATATGTGTAGCACCGAGTGGATAATGAATATGAGATGGAAGCTCCTTCGTCAGAAAGGGCGGATTTCTAAAAGCAATCTCATGAGATGGAACCTCCTCCGTTAGGAAGGGCAGGCTTCTAGTAGCAATCTCCTTGTCCCATAAACTATGTGCCTCCATAGGTCTTTAGCTAGTGGATCCACCTAAAAGCTATCAAGTCATGGTCTTACCTTAGGCAAGTAGGACAACCTTTTTCGGTGTGGGCAACACCGAATTCCATGTCAAGCTCACATGGTCTATGTCGGTTAAGGCTTATTCCCACCATGACAAGAATATGAACAAGAACATGAATTATGAATGATGGTTACACAATAAGCTCTACTTAGCTTGGGTAGGATTATAGGATATTATTCATGCAATGCACAAGTATGCTTTTAGTATTTATGTAATGAATATGCCTATGACTTATGCTCTTGCATTATCTTCAAAATGATGTTTTAAACTAGTAAATGGCATGCATTCAACTAAAATGTCCTTTTAGCATGTTTTCAAGGATTTTATGCATGACTATCATACTTGGTACATTTTTGTACTAACCAATATTTTCCTACATGTTTTTCAAGTGTAGCATCCAGTTCTTAAGGTGGTGATCATTTGGTTCAATCTTGGATTTGACTATTCTCCTAGCTTGTGGTGTGTCCTCATGGTTCAAGAATGGGAGTTTCACTTTGAGTTTCATTTTTAGTACTTTCTATTTTCGGATTATGTTGTTTGGGGCTGTGGCCCTATTTTTGACTCGTGAATTGTAATATATGGCTAATTGAGACAAGTCTAGACTTTTATTTTCCTTTATAAAGTTTTTTTGACTTAAATGTGTTTGTACTCTTATTGTTCTAATACTTTGTGTTATGGTCTGCTAAGGGTTGGTATGAGACCCTTTCGGGGTCAAGTACGTCATGTTACGTCTAGGGGGTACCCTTTGGTCGTGACAGGTTCTAAGGCTATGAATATGGTCAGAGTTAGTGGAGTGAATCCTGGTGAAGAACATTTTAAGGGCATCTACAATGAAGAAGTACATTTGTTAGCAAATCAGGTAAGTGGTTTCCATCTGAACTATCCAAGACCAGGAGGAAATCAAGGTTGGAACAGGGATCGTGATGATGATTGGAGAGATCTAGATAGGGAATGGCATGACCATGGTATACATTGGAGGGAGCGGGATGGTGACAAAGAATGATATGTGCCTCCCCATGAGGGTCAAAAGCCAAAAGATCCAAGGTCTGATCCTAAAAAAAATGGTACCGAATATATGCTTGCTCGCATTCTCAACCAAGTGGAAGGATCGAACAAGGTGCTAAAAGAAATGAAAGATGACGTATCTTCTTTAAACCAAGCAGTTATTTCACAGTCGATATCTATTAAGCAGCTGGAAATGCAGAAGGGTCAAATATCGACTCATTTGAATACAAGAACAAAATAAGGTTTACCGAGTGATACCATGGTTATCCCAAAGAATGAACCTTAAAAATGTATCTTCGTCGTTCCAAGACGTTCAATAAGGCACTTTTTGGTAGGCAATCAAAGTTTTATATTTGGTCTTTGTTATTTGAATAACAGTTGTTAGATGTGCAGGTTGAAAATTCAAAATTTGGGAGAAATAAGCAATTGGACGATCTCAAGTACCATTCGGTGAATCGCCAAAAAGGTCGGTGAGCGCGATATGGATTGCCTTTTTGACCAACCAAAGGGTTGGAGTTCTGGTAACTTCAGCGTGCAAAAGTACCATTCGGTACATCGTTGAATGGGTCAGCGAAATAAGTGACCACCACCGATTGGAGCGCGAACTGAAGGGTCAAGAGGGCTTCTAACCATTTTAAATTCAAAACTCCCTTTTTATTTTGCATTTTTCGAATCGTGCACTCTTACACTTTCAATTTATATCATATTTTCACGTGGGTGTCATTGCTTGGTTGGAATTCGCATTTTCTTTCGTATTTGTTGCCTGAGTTTGGTTTCTAACTGCTCCTGTGGTTGGTGTCCCGAACTTGCTTGATTTCTCTCCATTACATATGCATGCCTATAAATTGTTAGATCTATTGTATGATCTTGTATATTTGGTTGATTTTGAACTGTGGGTTATTCTTTTATCGTATTAAATTTCATGTTTATCCCCTTATATTTTGAATTTCTTGTTTAAATTACTTGAAATTGTAGGTATGTGGTTGTAGCGTGTTGGGTCTATGTGGGTGAAGTCTAAGTAACCCGAATTGTATCGATCAACTAAATTTTCCCAGTGATAGAGCGGGTGATGTCATTCTTAAGGGCAAAAGACATTGATTGGTCGATTTTTAATAAATGGGGGAAGTCTGAGTACCCAAGGGTTGGTAAAATAGGGCATTAATTTTGTTTCGTAGGTTATGCATTGAAAATTGGAAGTCGGGGTGGAAATCTGGCACAAGAGGCAGTTCAATGAGCTTATTCGAGCTCGTCGACTGACTCGGTGGTTCGCCAAATGTTTTTGTGATCATCCATTTTACCCTGAGATTTAGATGTTAGCCTCAATAACATTCAGCAGTATGCATGTGCTCGCCGATTTTACCCGGTGTCAACGAATACCTTTGTAATCGCCCTTTTTCAGCCCAATTTTTTTTAAAATCATTATGTGATATTCGGTGAGCTACCCTTGGCTCACCAAATGAGTTTGGCGACTTGCCAATTTACCTTGGACCTCGCCGACTTGTGCTTAATTCTATGCGTTTCCGTTGTGTTACTTTTGGCAAGCTCTCTAAGGCTTGTCGAATGAGTTCGGCGACTCGTTGAGCTGGTCGGCGAGTTTTTCTGCAACTTTTAAAATTGATGTTTCTCCTATTTGTTTCTGATTCAATTGTTCGATCTGTGTTGTCTTGCAGACATGGCTAGACCCAAAGTGCTCGGGAAGAATGAACCACCTAGAAAGAGGGCAAGAGGAATAGTTATTGCTGAGGAGGCAGCCCCTTAACGATCAACGTGACCTATGCTTCCTACAGCAGGGGGAAAAGACACAGCCAAAGGAAACAAACCTGCGGAGCCGAGCTCGAATAGTTCCATCTCTGATAACATGGGTATAGAATCCACCCACCTCACCACTTAGGAGTCTAATCGTGAGAAAAATTCAAGGTCTAGATCACCGGCATATGAGTCAGAGCCAGAAAATGACCAAACTCTACAGCAGAGATGAGCTGAGTTGCACTCCAAAGCGTTGCATGATCCAGCTACACTCCTAGTCACTCCGACACCTGCTCCTCCTCCATCACATACATCTGAGTAGGCACCACCAGTGCCCCTGGTACAGGTACCTCTGTCGCGTTCGATGAATAGGTTAAAGGTGGCTGGGTTGAGAACCATTCTGAAAGAGAAGAGGTTGTCCACTTATGGGGTGGTGGGCATGTATCTAGATGTGTGAAACACCATTCGGTTCCACAAATTCAAGAGGTTTACACATCCCCGAGGCTCATACATACCTTCTTGGGTCCAAGAAATCTACACATAATATGGGAAGCTGGTCCCGAAGGGAAAGAAGAAAGCCAGCTCGTTTGCACCTGTTGACCATGTAGTAGTCCAAGTAAAGAGGGTGCAGTGCAGTAGTTCGGACATCAATGAGGTGTTGGGGTGTGCCTTCAATGTGATACATTTCTTGGTGGATAAAATTTAGAAGTAGACCCTGGAATACCTTAAGGGGTGGTTGGCCCCTTTGATTTCTGATATAACAACACCATGGATCGAGCCAGGGGTCCAGATTGAGAAAAAAGACCTGAATGTAGTTGTGCGGTATTGGTTTGGACTCATTAGCATCACATTGATGTCATTCCAGAATGAGTCCATATTTCAGTATCAAAAGGCAGCTTTGTTGGGTTCCATTATTGACCAGGATCACTAAGCAAGAGATGGCTATGAGGGCCAAGCATAGCCAGACATCGCTTCCATTCCTAGTGTTGATCATAGAGTTGTGTCAGCGAGCCAGAGTACCCTTTGTGGCAAAGACGGACGTAAAAGTAACTCCGACTTCTTCTACTGACATCCAGAGGAGTGAGGTCGAGTACACCAGGGATGAGGCTGAGCAGACAAGAGTAGCACCGGTAGACACATCCCCGGTTGTTGATGTAGATATGTTAGAGGCAGACATAACCCCTCCCACTCAGGTCGGTGAGCCTTCAGGTACTCCTAGTACATCTGCTATTCTCGCTCCCTCCCTTCCCCCTTCCATTGACACAGGCGATGCTTCATAAGATGGACCATCTAGCCCAATCTGCTAATGTGTGTGCTTCCCAGGTTAAGGCAATTGCACCCGAAATGATTGAGTGGGCCATTGCTGCTACCCTAGCCCCTATCCGAGCTGAGTTGCGAGAGCAATGGGAGTTGATTACTGCACATGGTGTAGCCTCTAACTCCCTCGCGATGCGAATTGAAGCATGTGAGCAGGGAGGTTGCCACTCCGCTGATTTTACGACCTTGAGAGCCTATGTTGCAGGATTAATGTGTGATATGGATGAGCTCAAATCCATTGATTTTTCTATGTTGTCCGACACTATAGACCCTCCAGAGGTTCCAAGTACAGAGATGCCAGCTATTTCTTAGATCCCTCCGGCCACTGCAACTGGATATGTTGCTTTAGCTGATGATGGTGATGTGTCAGATGCTCCTGAAATTGATAAGGAGGACCTTGGGACCTGTGATGCAGTTGTTTATTATGATCTTGAGGATTTGGAGGGTGCAATGGTGCAAATGGCTATGGACGCTGCACTTTGGGACACCTCGTTGATTGGCTTCAGTGGAGCAGAGGTTGCTGGTGGAGATCAGCAGGGCACTGATGCCCTAATTGAGAGAGCCCCAGATGTGCAGCGTTCACCTCAGGCTTAGCCTGATAGGGGGATCTTGACTCTCTTTTTGTTTTACTTTTGGACAGTTACTTTATTTTACATTGAGGACAATGTTTGGTTTAGTTTGGTGGGGTGAGATATTTTCATACCTATCCCTTTGGATTGTATTCATCGTGTTTTAGATGTTTATTATTTTGACTATTAGTTCTTAATGTGAATGTTGGTTTTTTATCCAAATCAAAATTTGCCTCCTGATTTTTGTGTGAAGTGAATGTGTGGTTGTTCTCTTGCATATTTGAGTATCGGTCGCGATCAATACCTATGACTCAAATAGTGCTCTTGATCGGACAATATGTTTGTGCAAGTCCAATGAGGCAATTCTGAGTTGCATAAGTCATGTGTGAACCCTTAGCATCTCATTGTGACTAGTCAATTGTTGAAATGAGTCTTGCGATAATCATTGCACATGAGCTTAACTTGTAAAGTAGAGTCATGATTGATGATTGTGTTGAATGCCTTGTGTGGTGAGATTTCATTGAAATATGTGCTTGGTGATACCTAGAACTTGCCCCGTTGGTCCAATTGACTAATGTAGGCAAATGAAAGAAATGATCTTAGGCATAAATTTAGGAGAGTGAACCAAATTGCTATTATATATATTTGTTTAGAGTTTTTTAGTGTTTGATTG
>JAJOOD010005199.1:0-13066 GCA_029582525.1 Solanum tacnaense
GTCTAATAAATGATATACATTTACCCTTTTCATTAACAAACTGATTTTTCTTAAAAAATAATCTTAAAATTGGTTTTTTCAGTCAAATTTATTGTTGTTGATCATAAATGCATATTCAAAGGTGTGATCTTTCGTCAATACATACCTATGAATTAATTAATGTTATCATCCACCGGCGGATGTGGAAAATGATTGAACCACAAATTAAGCAAAGAAAAATCTACAACTTCTTCTTTGGAGTAATCAATTCCAACAAGCACACCTACTAACTTTCTGTCAAATTTTAAGTTGTCAATTACATATCCTCATTCACATTCATAGGTGAAATTCTACTGAAAGAACTTTTTTAGACTATTAAATCTACCGTCTAATATAAAAAATTTATATTAGAAGAATACCATAATTATGATAATAATTAAAACAAATTACTTATGCATATAAATTATATAATAAAAATTTCTTTAAAATGGTTAAAATGGGTATCTTATTATTTCTTAGAAATTTAGCTTCAAATAAAATTTTCAATTCAACAAAATTTAATTAAAAAACCATTTAGATTAATTGGGTGACTTTCTAAATAGTTGAGTGGCTTTTGAGTTATAAAACTACGTTCAATGACTTTCTAAGTGTAATTCTTAACTTCTTAAGTTAAAAGCTATAAGCTCATCCAAATGGACTCTAACTCTCTTCTGTTAGAAAATAATAGAACTTACTGGACACTTTAGCTTTTGAGTGATTGAAATAATATAAGTTTGATTAGTTCTTAAATACCACAATAATACAAGTTTGATTAGCTCTTAAATACAACAATAATTCAAGTTGAAATATCTGTGCTATTTGGACATTGTCACATAGAGATAGGGAGTTGACTGCTAAAGCATGATTTGATCATTGGAAAAATCTCATATTTGTGGTCATGTTTGTTTGCATAGTAGTCAAAGTTTGGTAGGTATTTGTAATAAATTTTGGTTGGTGAATGGTGGTTGGAGTCATAGTGGTTCCAATTATGTTTATTTAATGTATATTTATTTGATGTCGTTTTAGAGGGTTGTGTCACATACAACTCACTCATGAATCTTTCACGCTCTTGCAAGTTCAAGTGAGCCTTTTCAAACTAGATCGCTAAGGGAATGAAGAAAGACACGAGAATTTCTAAGAAGATTATTGGGGGTCATTTGATTTGAGTACAAGTTATGCTGGAATTGGTTTGTCATGTTCAAACTTATATTCATTGCATAATTTTTAAGAATAAATTGTTTGTTATAAAATGATAAGGCACAAATACCCCCTAGACTATGACCGAAATCCAGAGACTCACCTAAACTTAACTATGGTCCTATTACCCCTGGACACATTTTTTTCGTATTTTTGTGCACCTTTTGTGCTGACGTGGTACCATCAACCACCCAAGTTGGTTGTGTTTGTACACCTCGCCTACCACGTGTCTGTGTGTATATATATATAATTATTATAAAAAATAAAAATAATTTATTTTTTTAAAAAAATATTCTTATTTTCTTTATCTTGTATTTAAATTAAGTCAATACACAATTGTTTTACCTTGTTTCGAAATATTTAAATTTACAATTAATTTTTTCACTTCCATTAGAAGAAAAAAGTATATATTAGTCATTTGTGTAACCATAGGGGTATATATGATCAACTTTTATAATGAGGGGTATATAAAATCTAAAATAATAAAGTTGAGGGGTATATAAAATTATCCTTTTCTCTTCAACCAATTTAAGTTTTGAGAGCAAAAAAGAAAAGTCTTGTAAGAGTAGATGTTGATGTTTTGGCCTTGACAAAAACGATTAAGTTGAAAATTCAAAAAATAGTTAGGATAAGAGTGTTAAATGGTGTAAAAACCTTGACTTAAAGGTAAATAATAAATCTAGTCAAAAACCACTTCAAATTTTGGTGGGACTGATTCATTAAGTCCAGATAAACAATTAAGCAAGGAAAAATCTACCACCGCTAATCAATTCCAACAAGCTCATCCAGTCACTTTCAATCAACTTTTGAGCTGTCAATTACGTATCACAAATTCCATTGAATAATCTTTTTTAGACTATTATGAAAACAATTGTAATAATACAATTTTATTTGATACATTATCAATTTTAAAACGTCATAATCCCAACTTTCTACAAGTAGTTCAGACCCACATTGTTACGCATTATTAATCTCATTTGTCAAATTTGTACCATCACACATAATGCAGAAAAATTCACCTTGAGAATAATATGTCTAACAGTAAGAAATAGTTATTAAATCAATTAAAGTCTTAGAGAAAGAAAAGTGAAGGGAACTTTGGAACATCACTTAAGTGTCTCTGCGTGACGTCTAGGTCACGTATTTAAACTTTTTAGACCCTGTTAATGCAGGATTGCTTTGTGCACCGGAAAACCTCTTCTTTTTTAGAGGAAAAAGAAAACTCTATAAGAATGATAATCGGTGTATAGACTTTGACAAAAAAATAAATTGTAACCATCCCAATGTGTGTGAAGGTCATTTAATCTAATAGTAGTCAAGTAAAAAATAATTATTTTATCTATTAAAATTTTTAGAGAAAAAAAGAAGAAGATGAAAGATTCTATAAGAGTATTAATTGGTGTATAGACTTTGTTAAAACATCTCAAGTCTGAAATTCAAAAAAGTTTAATTAGTCAAAATAAGATCAGTAATAATTGGTGTATAGACAGTCAGAAAAAAAAATTCAAGTCAAAATTCCGAAACAATAGTGATAGGTTAGGATAAAACTGTTGGTTGGTGTATAGACCTTTAACTTCCAAGTCAAAAATGCCAACTTTTTTTTTTCTTTTCTGATAATCTAGAATGGGATTTGACAATTTTAGTGTGTTCTTTTAATTTTGGAGATAAAATATGAATGCTTCAATGTTATGTTTGTTGGGTGTACAAATAAAGTCCTCCATAAGAAGTTGATAAGAAGAAGATTTGTTAAGAATAGTGATCTCAAGTCATTGCACAAGAATGTCGTGAGAATATTAACTTTAACAATTGGGGAAATATCTAATCAATTTAAATTAGGAAAAGCCACAAGTACCCTTGAATTATGATCGAAATTTAAAGACACGCTCTATATTTACAGGGTTTCTATTACCCCCCCCCACCCCCCTCAAAAACTTTTTTCCTGTATATTATTTTGCACCTTATGTGCTGACGTTGAGCCGCAACTCAATTCAATTTATTGCAGTGTTATACACGCGACACCACATGTATATATTTATTTTTTTAAAATAATTTTTATATTCTTTGCCTAATATATAAAGTAAGTTAATATACATACTATGTTTTTTTTTTCTTTTCCTTGTATTTAAAACTTTTTCAAACACACGCAATTTTTTTTCTTTTCATTTTTTACCTTCTTTCATTGGTCTATTTATTTTATTTTCAATGTCTTTGCTTTGAATTTGATTTCAAATTTAACTCCAAATTTCTGATATTTAATATAAGTTCATTTTGGACAATTGTCAAAGACTAAAGGAAATCAAATAAAACATAAGAAGATTAAAGCGTTAAAAATAAATGACACTTTTTAAAAAAAATTTTTACATGTAATTGAGAATATTAGCTTTAACAATAGGAAATAATTATTTAATCAATTTAAATTCTTCCCAAAAACACCGTCGAATAGTATCACACCAATAAATCAAAAAGGGTTCGATTAGTTAGGATAAAAATATATTGATTGATGTATACACCTTGACAGTAAAATTTTAAGTAAAAAATCCTTTAAAATTCTTGATTGGTTGGGATAAGAGTGTTACTTGGTGTATGGAACTTGACCTAAAGGTAAAGATTCCTAAAACTTTTGATTAGCTCGGATAAGAGTATTTCTTGGTGTATAGACCTTGAAAAAACATATCAAGTCAAAAATCATTTTTTATTTGATTGGTTAGAATATATATATATATATATATATATAAGAGTGTTATTTGGTTTATACACTTGATTGAATATTAACTTAACTATGATCAAACTTATATTCTAATAGTACTTCTAATGAATTTACATATTCCCAAATTAATGCATGAGTCATTGCAAAGAAAAGTCCAAATAAAAGCTACAAAGGAAATATTCTATCACTTATAATGCATTTTGTTTGATATTTTAGTATATATTAGACGAAAAATTTCACAATTTTCAAGTCTCTGCAAGTAGTCCTGGTCCAATTATTACACATTATTAGTCTTACCAAAGTATTACACAATATTACATAACGTAGTATAATGTATCGTGGAGATTAACTTTAATTTAATGGTAGTCAAGTAGGAAATAATTAGTTAATCAATTAATTTTTTAGAAGAAAAACAAAAAAGAAGAAAAGTCTATAACAGTATATGGTGATGTATGGGCCCTGACAAAACAATTGATTTGAAAATTCAAAAAAAAGTTTGTTTATAGTTAAGATAAGACTGTTAGCTATGTATGCACCTTGACTAGAAAGGTAAAAAGGAAATTCCATAAAAAAATCACTTCAATTTTTTATGGGACTGATTCATTAAGTTCAGATAGACAAATATTGTAAACCATCAATAGATGTGATGGATTGAATGTAATTTTAATGAGGTATATTGTGAACCGCATATTAAGCAAAGAAAGATCTACTATTGTCCACCAGGACGGGTCATAGAACGACAACTATGGATATCCACAAAATTTGAATCGAATACAAGAGAATTACAGGATCTGGAAATGTACATGCATTAACGACTTAACAGAAAACCATGAGAATATTTCAAACATTATTTCGTGAGGAATTGATACTTTTTTCCAACAAAATTCATCTTCTTACTGGCGGCTAAACTTTTTGCCTCTCCATTTCCTTATAACATTAGAATTAGGATTGTACGTTTTTAATTTGGTTGTTTGTTTTAAAATCCTAGACACAATATTGCAAGTAATTCTCTTGACTTTTAAAATAAATAATTAGTTTCAAGATTATTTATCTCACCATTTATACTAAAATGACAGATAAGATATCCCTGGTAGAGTCCATTTATATAAATTAACAATGGAAAGAGTGTAAATAAATAAATAAATGTTGGAGTCACTCCTAGAATCAGATACTTGGGCTAATTGGGAGACTAGGATTGTTTATATAAATTAACAATGGAAAGAGTGTATGGATTGGGGTTTTTTCTCTGTATTTGACAAAGCTAACTAATTGGGATTTGTAATTCTCATTCGGATGATCAATAAAATGAGTTAATTGTCTAAAATGAAATAATCACTATATATTACTTCAAAAATGGATTACGAATTTACCCTTTAGCTTAAAGATTATTCCTTTAACGGCTTTCGCGCTAGCACACTTAATCTTTCCGTTGCTTCTTTCCTAATCCCATCGGCCATAACGTGGTCTATCTAGATTGGTCTAACTCCTTGGCTTGGATATGGTTATTATTCTCGGGTCACAGTAAAAAAGGATAAGCTATATATAATAAAGACAAAATTAAGCACATTCATTTTCTGTACAAAATTTGGACATTTATTCTTAGTTATTATAACATAATGTAATTTATAATATTTTTGTATCCCAACAAAATTAATGTAATGTCTGATATTGAGCGCATATAAGTTGAATATTATATTCTAGATTGATTAAATGAAGGTAATAATTATCCATAATTGTCATCTTTCACATTTTCAATGTTATCGGTTCGTCCTTTAGTTTGCATATCTTTTAATTTGCACTTTATATAAGTAAGATGCCAAAATGTAAAGTCATTTGGTTCTTTTCCTTTTTCTCCACAACAATCTACTCTTTTTGTTTATTGTATTTTGCTCACCTCCAGAATTATAATCTTCCAAAATTAATTAGAGATGAACCATAAATAGAAAATAAAGAAAAAAAATGGACATAATTAGATAAACAGAAGATGTGAAAATTACAATAATGATGAAGTCAATAATATTGGAACTATTCATTGTACTCTCTGTACTCCTTGTTGCACATGGTAGTACTCTACATTTTTTTCCTCTTTGATAGGAAGTTTTGAATTACTCCCTTCATGCTTCTATATTTGTCTAGTTTGTATTTTGCACTCTCCTTACAAAAAATATTAGTCAAGTATTTATTTTATCAAATTAATTTTTTAATGTTACTTTAAAATTTTAAATTCGTCCACTAATACTCTAATTAATTTAAAAAATAATTACTTAATGATAAGGATAAAATTTAAAAATAATTAATATAAGACAATGATAAGATGTAAAATTAATTAATTATGTTCACTCTCGATTCTTCAAATTTCTGGTTCTTCACTTTGGTAAAACTAAGAAGTAGGAAGAACCACATATCGGTTAGAGATGGTTCGTAAATTCAGAACCAAGAAAATAGATTAAATGAGAAAATGAGATTTGAATAGAATCAAACTCACCTTCACATAATTTGAGTCCTTTATAGTACGAGACTTAATGAGCAAAAATAAATTGAATCAAATGAGAAAGTGAAGCAGTATCCTCTTCGTCGTGTTTATATTCCTCTTGGACGTTGAGTTATTCTTTTAATAATTAGATTGAATGAAGAAGCACAATAGGGTTTCCCTTACTGGTTCGAATGCCTCTTTTTGGACGCCAAGATATTCTCCTAAAAAATTGAATTGAAATGATGAAATGAATGAGAGTTTCTCGCGTTTTATAGTCTACTCTTGGAAACTAAGCTATTCCCTTGAAACCTCATTTGTTCAATTTTAACAATTCAAATTTGCTACTTATCAATAAAGACGAGAATGACTTCTAAATTTCAACGATATGGATTATTCAAGTTTTAAATCAACTAGTTCCTGGACACGTGTGTTGCACGTGAGTCCTTAGTTACTTTTTATAGATCTATTAGAACAGTTAAAATTAGGGGTGAGCATTCAATAGATCTATTAGAACTGAACCAACATTCTCTACGTCACATTCAGAGATTAGAACCTCTCTCTTGAACCATCATCTGTTAAACTCTTTTTGAATCAATGTAACGTTAAGTTCACTTTCATCATTTCGAATCATATGACTGAAAATGTTGAAACTGATTCTGTCTACTTTCTTCAGAACCAATAAGACCAGCTCAGCTGATACCACTGCCCTGTAGTGACATCAAACTTCCATCTCGATTACTATTAAGAATATGATCACTTTCAATTGAGTTCCGCATATGTATTTGAATTCTAAACGATACTCCCGTTGTAATTTAAAACGAAACGCCCAGTTGGTTCATTGACTAAGTTGGTATGCAATTTTTTTTTCTTATAACAACAAACAATCCAAAATCAAACTTCAACTACTCTCTCTGTATAATATATCATTACTAGTACATAAGTCTCCGTACATAAGTCGATATTATGCCAATCTACTTTGTTCAAATGATGATTTGTTTCTCGTGGCCTCTGTTTTCTCCTTCAAAAAATAAAGAATTAAAGTTAAAAGCTTTAAGGATGAAAATTTATGGATATATAAAATGTAATCTTCTGAAGGGTAGAGATTAAGTTGAATACCTGGAGGTTACACACTAATGTCTTTTCTTGTGTCTTTTCATCCTCGTAAGAATTTTGTGTTCCAATTTTACATCCATCCTCGAAAACCATCCTGGATATTGAGTTGATAGCATTATGTATATTATGGACAATCCAATAACAAGTCCACAACCGTAACCCATGAGAACCGCCTGCCAACTTATAATTGATGAATCCCCTTCTTCTTCTTCTTCTTCTTGATCTATCCCAAATGGAGTTGTTGCTTGTGGTACCCCTTCATCGCCACCACAATCATTTGAGAGTGGCAATCCACGTAACGCATCATTACCTTGGTATGAACTATTCTCAAACGTATCAAATTGTTTTCCTTTGGGGATGCATCCAACAAGATGATTGTGAGAGAGATTTAAGACTTCAAGTGATGTGAGGGATGCAAGTAGTTGTGGAATTTCTCCGCTGATTTTGTTAGATGAGAGATCCAATGATTCAAGTACAGATAATTGGTGCAGTGACGCTGGTATATATCCTTCCAAGCGATTATGAGATAAATTCAACGTACGAAGCCCAATGAGATCTCCAATAATGCTTGGGATATGACCTTCGAATCTATTCCTTGAGAGATTGATAATAATCTCTGTAGTCAAAACTCGAGGAAGTTCAAGCTCCTGTCCCTTTGTTGTCACTATCAAGGAAATTGAGTAATAATCATAATTTATAGCAGCTACATACTCTCGGGTTCCACTGTTTTCACCAATTATTTTCATGGCTTCAAGATTCTCAAAAAGGCTCACCGGTAAATCTCCAGTAAATCTATTGGATGAGAGATCTATGACTAGAATTTGAGCAAACAAGTGGTCAGTCCTTGAATCTCTTATAGGGCCATAGAACTTATTTGATCTCAAGTTTAAAATTTGCAAATCAGCTAGGGATCCTAACCATTTCGGAAATGTGTCACTCAACTCATTGTCACCTAAATCAAGAACTTCCAAATATTTGCAATTGATCAAAGATTGTGGGACTTTCCCCTCTAGCTTATTCCCGTCAAATTTAATTATTCTTAGTTGGTTTCCTACACTAAAAGTAGTATTAATTGTCCCGCTAAGTCTATTGTTGCTTAAATCCAAAATCATAAGTTCACTCATCTCACCCAAACATAGTGGGATTGTTCCCTCCAAATTATTGCTGCCCAAATCTAGCACATTCAGTGTTGTCAGATTGCAGATGATTGAAGCAATCTCTCCGCTGAGATTATTGTGCGAAAGGACAAGAGAATATAGATCACGCTGGTTTAGGAGTGACTTTGGAATAGGACCTTGCAGCTGATTTTGTTTTAGAGAAACAGAAAGCAATGATTCGGAATAAAACTCCTGAATGTTTCCACTGAAATGGTTATCACTCAACTCTAACCATTCAAGTGAAGGGAGGGAGAATATCCAGGAAGGTATAGTCTCATTCAAGTGGTTTGATGACAATAAGAGTGATTGTAGGTTTTGCATACCACTTACATTAGAAGGAATTGGACCTGTTAGGGAATTGAATGAAAAATCTAAGAATTGAAGTTGCGTCAAGCTTCTGTTAAAGGATAAGAACTCAAGTTGGCCATCCAAGTTGTTATGTGCAAGTGATAACCACCTGAGCTTTCCAAATCTCAAGAACAGAGAAATTGGTCCTTCAAGATGGTTATCAACAAGGTCCAAATCCTCTATGTTGGTGAGATTCAATAGAGGTTTAGGAATAGGCCCCGAGAGATTACAAGAATATATTCTCAATACACGCAGTGAAGTTAGATGACTAAATGATTCAGGTATCCTACCAGTAGCATTCATACTATAGAGAAATAACTCCATGAGTGATGCACTGCTATTCCATTTGGTTGTGGGAAACTTAACAGTGAGCTGGGGATTGAATAATAAATAAAGAGATTGTAAGTTCGAAAGGTGGAAAACTCTTTCGGGCAGTATCCCATATAAATGTGTTTCCGCAAGGTGTAGAGTAGTTAAATAAGAAGAGAAATTCAGAGGAATGTTGGAAGAGATGTTCACATAGTAAAGGTTGAGCTCTCTTAGTTGGGTCAAGTTCTTAAGGAGTAGTTCAAAATTGTGAGGTCCGAATCTAAGATCATTTGAAAAACTCTGGATTCTAAGAACGTGTAATTTAGAAAGGTAAGAGATTTCGACTGGGATTAGACCTGTAAAATTTGAATATGACAAGTCAAGGTGCGTCAAACTAGAAAACTCACCAAATTTAGGTGAAATGTACGATTCAGAGAAATTATTAAAAGACAAATCAAGCCTTTTGAGATTGGAGAGTTGAAAAAGGCTACTGTTGGAGTGAAACTTGCCTTGAAGTCCGCTGTAAGCGAGGTTAAGCTCAGTCACTTGTCCCGTCATCTTGTCACAATGAACTCTATCCCATGAGCAATAATCTATGCTCTTATTCCATGATAGTAATGTCGAATAAGCATCTATAGTAAACATGTTCTTGAATTGTAGAAGAGCAAGAGCTTGATCTTTGAGGCACAAATGAGACAAGGATGAGCAGAAAGCAAGTTGACAGAGTAAGGAAAATAGCATAAAATAAACAAGTTTTACGTAACCCATTTCTGCACTAAAATGTTCAAAACTAATTTAGTTGGTTGATAAGAAATTAAAAATCTTTTCTTTGTTCCTCTATTCAATAATTTAGATGAGGTATATATAGCACAAATTAAGCAAATAAATTTACTAGGGAAAGGACCTTGACAACAACATTTTAGGTCGAAAATCCTTCATATTTTGGATTGATTTCTTGGTGTGTAGACCTTGACTTAAAGGAAAGGATTCACAATGAAAAGGACTATTAAAATCTACCGTTGATATAGAAATAGTAAAAGTCCGATGTTATTTAGGATGTTATTATATTTTTAAAAAAATATAGAAATAGTAAAAGTCTAATGTTATTTAGTCGTAATTTGTACTCTTTGTAAATGTCCCTAAACCCTTTAAAGCTTTGATTGGTAGGATAAGAGTATTGCTTGGTGTATAGATCTTGACAAAAATATTTCAAGTCAAAAATTCATTTTTTTATTAGTTATGATAAAATTGTTATTTGGTTTATGCATCTGATTTTATATTAACTTGATGATGATCAAACTTATATTCTAATAGTTCTAATAAATTTACATATTCCCAAGTCAATGCACGAGTCATTCCAAGAAAAGTTCAAATAAAAGCTACAACAGAAAAATTCTATCAAAAAAGTGGCTCACATATATCTCTACTATAACAAAAGTGACTCACATATATTCCTATCGTTATAAAAGTGGCTCACACATACCTTTTCATCAAATAGAAGTAACAAAAAAAGTAATTTAATTTATTTTTTTAATTTTAATTTTAGGGAAAAGAGCAAATATACCCCTCAACTTTGCGATTTAAAGCAGATATACTCCTCATTAAAAAGTGATGCATATATACCTCCACCGGCTAACAATTGGTGCATATACACCCTCGTTGTCTAATAAATGATATGCATTTACCCTTTTCATTAACAAACTGATTTTTCTTTAAAAAATAATCTTAAAATTGATTTTTTCAATCAAATTTATTGTTATGGATCATAAATGCATATTCAAAGGTGTGATCTTGCGTCAATACCTACCTATGAATAAATTAACGTTATCAACCACCGAATGATGTGGCGGATGAATCACTACAACAAAACTGCCCAATAGCGAAGGGAAAACTGGTCGCTATAAGTACGAATCTGGTCCCAAAAGGTGCAATTGCGACCAGGTACACTGGTCCTTATAGGCTTAGTCGCTAAGGACCTTTAGGGACGAGATTATCGGGCTGGTCGCTGATTCATTTTCGCGACTAGTATAATAGTGGTCCCTAAAATACATTTAGGGACCATATATCTGGTAGCTATTTGCACTTATTGAAATTGAAATTATGGTCGTTAAATCATTTTGTGACTAGTTTCTAACTGGTCCTTATATCATTTTGGGATAACTTCTAAGGTGGTCCATAATAATTTTGCGACCAGTTTGAAGCTAGTCTGTAAATCAGGTTGAGACCAGTTTGTAGCTGGTCTATAAATCAATTTATGAGAATTTTAAGCTGGTTCCTATATCATTTTGGGACCATTTTGAAGGTGGTCCATAAATCATTTCGCAACTATTACAGATTTCCTACTCAAAAGGATTTTAAGGACTAACAATCTAGTCCTTAAATCACATTACATTTGCTATACAACCTGTCGTTTTCATATATAATATATAATGTAATTACAAAATAAGGTGAGCATAAGTGATCACACTATACAACAATGAGGTAAGCTAGTAACAATATTGTGATCATGAACCCTTAGCAAAAAAAATGATATACTATCCTTAAACTATAATCCAAAGTTGCCTTCACCTTCCCAGTAAAAAATGGTCAATCTACATGTTTTAACATTACCTTTTTGCAAATTTCAGCATCCAAAATCTGTGAAAGAAATAAAACTTTCATTTAGAAGACCTATATATAAAAATAAACAGAAAGATGTGTGATTAAATCAAATAACAATTTCTAAATAAACTGAAGGAGTATTACTCTATTGCATAAAATATGTGCATGTCATTTTGTTAACTAAATCAATCCGAACTCTAGTCATTTTCAGTAAGTACTTGATTGGGGACAACCTTTCTAGACAGCATCTCTTAAAAAACAGAGTGCTTCCCTAAATCTATTGCAGTGTATAGAGCTAGCAATCATATCAGTCTAAGAAATGAGATTCTTGTAAGGCATGTCTTCAAAAACTTTCAAGGCATCATCCCAAAATCCACATTTAGCATACATATCAACAAGAATACTACCAATGTAAACATCCCTAGAAACCCTCCCTGACTCGACATAGAAACCATGAAGATACTTCCCAAATCAAACACATCTTAACGTTCCAATAGGAGAAAGAGATGCTACAACAACCACTTCATCTACCTTAACTTGTGCTCGTCTCATCTCCAGGAAAAGTTTCAAAGCTCTAATTGGCAGAGCGTTCCGGGAATACCCATCAATCAAAGCAGTATAAGAAAGCACATCCTTATGCATAATATCATCAAACACTTGGCGTGCAAAATGAACATACCCACTGCTAGCAAAACTAGAAACTAAAGAATTCTACACAAATTGGTCAGAAATGTATCCAAACTTAAATATTTGTGGGAAAATGAGATGTGGTTTTTCATTGTTGGCTCTAAGAAGCAAAGGAAAAGTATGCTTATTAGGAAAAACCCCATGTTGGCACATTTGAATGTAGAAAATATTTATCTACAGCAGCTGTAAAACTAATTGGTGCAACAGTTAAGATTTTTGTGGCCGTTTTTTGTGGGAAATTATTGTACACAATATGGTAGTAGCAGCTGCAACACTAACTACTACAAAAGTTGGAACTTATAATGCCTCACATGGTCACTCAACTTATAAAAACTTTTATCTCAAAAAGGACATGGATCTAAAAGAGGATCAATGAATAGCAGGGTATCAGAAACAAAATTGGGTTCAATCTAATGGTTGACTCATTGAGATTAACCAAATAGCTTAGAAAATACT
>JAJOOD010005200.1:0-21077 GCA_029582525.1 Solanum tacnaense
CCCCCCCCCCCCCCCGTTATGTGGTAAATACTATCAAATAGGCAGATTTTGGGGGTGATTAAAGCTACTGATAGTTTAGAAGGAATATTAAAAAATGCATCAAAAGTCTCTACATATTCTGCCATATTTAATCATTCTAATAATTAATAGTCATCAAAAATCTAAAAGGAATATATAGTTTGATATATGTAATATATGAGTTTAAAGTAACATATGCATTATCAGTGTAATATTTGTCAACTATATCAGTTAGGTTATCTAAAATATTTCTGTTGAAAATCTTTAAAAAGTGAGATTTGTAGTCTATTTTTTTAAAAAAGAAAATATTAATTACCTATTACGACAGATGAATGTTTATAAGATGTAACTTGACATGATGATGTAAGAATTCATTACACCGACTCTTGAAATATATATGTATCTTGAAAATTTCATATTATTTTTCAAGGAAAATGAAGCATCTTAAGCTCTGAATCATAGTCTATAACTGTCATTTGAGACAATATAGCTGATAACATTTTCTTGAATATATAACGTAGCGGAAAATTTATCGACATGTCAATTAATTAAGGTATGTAATATATGTTAGAAAAAGAGAAAAAAGATTAATGAAGAAAACAAAGATTTTAGACACTCCTTTAAGGATACAACAAACATATTTTCAAGTTGAACTAGAAGTGATCGATTTGGACTAAAATGAAGTCTCTATTTATAGAAATCAGGCACAGTTGAATAAATTTTAAATTGTACTTATTATAAAAGGTTGCACGGTACAATTTTCACCGAAAAACTATTTTCTAAACAAACTAGTCTCAGTACACATTCTACATTTTCACCGTAAATATTATTTGAATAAATTTATTTCCGATTATCAGACTTTTTCCAGAAAATACAATTGTTTAGGGATATAAAATATTTTCCGAAAAATGATATGAAACCTGGATTTTTTTAATTAGGACATAACCAAGTTAAAAATTGATGTTTGAAATGGAAAAGTATTAACGGATTTTATGTGACAGAATTTAGAAGGATCCCGTCTTTTTAAAAGTGAATAAAATCAAAACTTACATTAAGATGTGCCATTTTTTGAAATATATATATTATGGAATTGATGTTCACTACACCAAGAAGTTACTATCAATAGTTATCTCCATTACTTCCCTCCATTATGTAGATAACCTCCGCCGTTATGATCATCATTCTTGTAACCTTATACCTCCATAACCTCCTCCATTATCTTCATGAGTAATGTCATGTTTATGACTAACCTTTAGTATGCCTCTATGTAACCTTATAAATAGAGGCATAAGAGTTCATATTGTAAACACTTGAATATTTGGAAGAATAAGAAAAGATCTCATCTCTTTTCTCTCTATATCTATTGTTTTTATCTTCTATATTTCTTGTCTTATTTTATTTTTATTTTACAACACGTTATCAACACAATTCTCTAATTTTTCAAATTAAGTTTCAACTTGATTTTTCCATCTGTGATAAGAAAAGATAAAGATAAGGTATGGAATTTCTCGATGATAGAAAAATTTAGTTATTGATTTATGTGTCATATACATATTTATTGGATCATTATTATTGGTTACTTTTGTACCATTTTATGTTTTCTTATCTCAACATTTACTTTGTTGAGTTATTAATATATTATTTGTACTAGTAAAGTTTGTTTATTGGTTATTTTAAAATGGTTAGTAAATTATGTTAATCTTCGTAACAATATTGAGAAGGACTGTTAAAATGTTTTAATGTACTTTAACTTGAGACTTTTATATGGTTCCAACATATTATTCTAATTAATTAAATTTCTTCATTTTTCTTCTATTTTAAGTCAAATTCAAATTATATTTATGGTTCAATATTTCTTTTTTGGTAATGCATTTGGTTTATTAAGACATTGATTGAGGGTAAGAAGGTGAATTCAAGTTTCATCGCACCAAGTGGGTAAGACATCGAGTTAAAGTCTCGGTGCACCATGATAATAAGAAGTTGGGTTCAAGTCCCATTGATTTATGATCAAAGAAGTCTTTATATTGGTAAGACATTGGGTTTAAGTCCTAATGCACTATAGTGATGATATAATGATGACCAACATAAAGTTGTATACTTTTGACTGAATGTCATGAAGTCCGCCCAATTAATTTGTTCCATTCTCTTTTGTGAATGTGGTAGCAGTGGTTGAATGTATGAATATTAATATGGTGAAATGTTAATGGTCATCATTGTGGTAATTAAAAGGAAGAACATTATGAGTTCTTAAGATGGTCCTTCAAATGTGAAGGTAATTTTTTTATCATCAAAGTGGTATGAAAGGTTATTGGGCACATTGTTGTTGGTGTAATCTAATTTGAAAAGTTTTATAAATCCTCCATCAAAATAAAGGAATAAAAAGCGTGTACATTCAGTACATTTGACCTTTTAAAGTAATGTTGAGGCGGGTCACATAAAATTGATCATTCAAAGCATGACAATGAGTTTCTAATTAAAATTTATGGAGCATGTACAAATGGTTATGATTTATTTCTTGAAGAAAATGTGACTTGGGTTCGTATTGATAAGGACATATTCATGTATGGTTAGATAAATATCACATCTCACCTCTACGGGAGCTTTGAGAGATTTAAAAAATATATTTTGACATAAATGGTCATTTGGTCATATACTTTGAAAACTACACAAATATTGTGGTATGTTTATTATGAACTATTGAAGGACAAAAGAAAAAAAATAATTCTTTCCTATAAAGGTTGTGGTCATGACCAAAATAAATATTGTTGTGTGGCAACACAAATTTGTCATTGGTTGTCAAGAAATAAGTCTTACATGTAATAATTTTAACCATGACAATAATAATAATTTTCTCCTTGAAGGAGATGGCCATCATAAAAATGGTGTTGTGAAATTTGTGGTAGTACATAAAATTAATTAAGAGTTTCGAAAGGGCTAATTTATTACTACCTAGAGTAATACAGTTGTTCATAGTATTGGGATTATAGTAAGTCTCAAAAGAAACTTTTCAAGTTTCAGAGGAATTGAAAAGAAAAAAATTATTATATTGAGATTATAAATTATGGAAAATTTTAATAGCTTCATATTTCTACAATAGGAGTGGATTATAAATACTTACGTATAAGATTACTCATTTTCTTCTATTTTTTGTTGTATATAAATATGGGCATAATGATGGAATAACATGCAAAAGTAATCTAGAAGTTTACTACAATAAATATTAGTTGGCATAACGGGTTGGTCATTTCTGTTCAAATGTGGTGCAAAAGAAATTGAAAATTCATGTGGCTATATGTTGAAGAAGTAAAAGATTCTTCAGGTATTCTCATGTGTTGCTTGTTCTCATGATAAAATGGTGATTGTACTAGCTAAAATTGAGACAATATCCCCTGAAATTATTTGAAACATATAAAAAGGTAAATATGGGCCCGTTCACCTGTCATGTGAACCCCTTACTATTATAATTTAATATATGCATTTATGGTATGGTTACATGTGTGTTTGTTATTAACTTATAAATTGGTTTTTGTACATTTGTTTGCTCGAGTTGTTCAATTAAGAGCATTGTTCCAAACTATAAAATTATGTTGATAATGTTGGTTGATTTAGCAGAAATTGTAGGTCTCTTATTATAACTAGACCATTGATTATGAGAACAAATCTCTCAAATAAAATTTGGTATGGTATGAGTTTATTTAACATGTACACATCAAGCCAACAGTATTATCCCATCACAATTAGTTCAGAGTCAGGAACCAAATAATTTTCATCTAAAAATTTGACGTGTGAACATATGATTTCATTGCTCCACCACGCAGAATGATAGATCCGTACATGAGATAGGGGAAAATATTAGATTTCCTAACATTAAGGGGAGATATGATTAGCAGCTAAAAATTATGTATGGAGTGAATTATCTAAATACTCATTAAAAAAATATGAACTTGAAGTTCAAGATATAATTTATTTGCAAAATGTTGCAAATAATTTGTCAGATGTATTTGTTGACCCAATATTTTAATTAAGTTGCAAATGCTCCAATAAATGGTCTTTGAAGAACACTGTCTATGGTACGCCAGCAGCTTGATAGACCAATCGATACCAAACGTAAAATTCATTGATTAAGAAGAGGAGAAAATTATCAAAATGATCATGATAATAAGGCAAATTCTTTGAAAGAGCACAATGACATAACACTTCATAATACCTTGAAAAAGGTTCAGGTACCTGAAAATGATGAAAAATGAAGAGATCTCGATAAGTTATGTCGTATTGAAATCAAGTCAAATGACCGTCGACTCTATCTTTGATATGAAGTAGCACTCAATGCTATAAATGGTTATGAGGATCTTGAATTCGAATTAGTCATATGGTGTGGACAGATTTATGATTGGCCAAATAAAATACATTATTAAGGTATATCTTGTTTCACTTAGAAAAGTGATGTTTTTGAACTTATAGTTCATAGACCATGATATAATGTCAGTGGAGCACAAATGAATCATTGTGCAATAGTATAACCGTAAGATTTAAAGTGTGGTTTGTGCTGCGGGGATAAAAATTTTCACAAAAGTCCTGACATTATTATCAAATGGATATATATTTTCTAGTGGTGGATGCAATAAGACTTGTTTTAGTTTGGCAATAAATGAAATACTTGAATATGTATAATGAATGATTATTATGTTTAACTAGACGATGAAGGTTATATGAAAATTCTTGAAGGATTTAAAAGGTCTTAAAGCAATTCCATTAAGTACCCAGTGATTCTCAGATTTCTTAACACAGAGAAAAAAGATCCTTTCAATCTCATGAAAATGATTAGAAAATATCATGATTAAGTGCAATTGGTATACTTACAGATTGTTGGTTATGCAAATGGTAGAAGATTATTTGATCTACATAACAAAATTTTTGTGAAGATATTGTCATATTATCATTCAAGTTATGCCAAGAAACTAACAAAGAAAGTTACTCAACACAATAGAAGATATGTGATTTTCTTTGAGAAGAAAAGACGAGCGTCAATAAAATTCAGATGATCAATCTTTGAGTTAAGAAAATTATTTAATTATATAGACGCAAAATATTTATTCGATCCACATAAAGCTTGATCGCAAATGGGATATTTATTTACATGTGGAGGCGCAACAATATCTTGACATTCAAAGAATCAAACACTAGTACACACTTCTTCAAAACATGTAGAAATAATATTGATATACAAAGTAAGGCGGGAGTGTATTAGGTTCGAATCATGCCCTATCATATTCAAAAAATTATATCATAGTCAGGAGAAAGTCGTATCACACTGAAGTTATATCAAGTTATTCTACAAGACAATCAATTGCAAATGAAAGTGCCCACACCATGATTGTTGTTATGAACAAGTTGAATGAGTAATTTAGATGCAATAGCAAGGTCACAAATAAAGAAGTTTTAAGAATGCATTTGGTTAAGCTCAAAGCCCATCATATCGATGAAATCATAAAATGATATATTAGAATGAGTTCAAGAACGCAGCATATTTGTGAATGCGATTTGGTCACAAAAACACTATCAATATCAACATTTAAGAAGCTGGTATATAAGATTGGATGACATCATCACAAGAAATTAAGTGGTGTATTAATTAGGAGGAGTATTATAACACCTCGGAAATCAAACTTAGAACTTTCATAAAAAAACCAGCAGAAGCAGGTGAACCACGACACGGTTCACAAACCGTGAAAGGAACCACAGTCCATCCACCTGTCTGTGGTTCACACCCAACCAAAAGAGGTGGACCACGGGAGCCTTCACAGGCCGTGGACCACCCCACGAGCCGTGGGAAGGCTCGTGTAGGCCAGGCAAAACTCACCAGACTTAGGCATAAGACCACGGTGCCCTTCACGGGCCATGGTGGCATTGGTTGATCTGAGCCAGCCGACCACCATCCCAAGTAAAGAACCACGTCAACCTTCACGGTTCGTGGTCCTTCACACGGGCCGTGTAGGGCTCATGGTCGGACCACCCAAACTAGTAGCTACTGGACAAGGACCACGACCCACTTGTTAGTCCATGGTCCCTGTGACAGTCTGTCATAGGACCCGTGGTCGGCCCTCGTCAGATTTTAAGTGGGGTCTTTTTGGTCTTTTCCCCTACTCGTTGAACACCTAAACTATGTCGTTCAACCCCTAAATTACGTAGTTTTGGTAAGTTTAAGCTTAGTAACTTAGTCAGAACCTACCCTAATTGATCATACACCAAAATCAAGCGAAACTTAGCGAAAAAGAAAAAGAAAGAGGCGCCAATCTTCCCAAGAACAACCAGCATGTTTCTTTCAAGTTTCATCCCGAAATTGAAGGATATCTCCAAAGGTTTCGTTTCCAGGAATGTGGGATTTCACTGGTGGATTACTTTTATCCACTAGGTCCCTAGATTTAAGTCAGAATCTTGATTCCCAAAATATTGCTTAGACCTAGGGTTTCTAGAACTGCAGACAATTGTTGTGATTTAGCTGTTAGGGTATTCCTAATCATATTATTATCTTTTCGTAATAATGTTGCATAGTTTCTTGCATGAAATTCAGAACCCTAGTTGTATAAATTCATTTAGTTCATGAATTACACTAGCTAGGACAGATAAACAGATATACATACCCCACATTTCAAATGTATCATTATCAGTATTTAATGTTGCATTTTCCGTCAGCATGTCAGAATATTGAGCTATTCAATTATATTTCAGTTATGTTGTATTGTACACATTTTCCAGTTGGGAGTAGGCTTAATGCCGAGTTGGACTAGGGTCAGTCACCCTGATAGTCCCAGAAGTACATGTCCCCGTAGGTTTATAAGTCCCCTATGTGGGCATCATATTTAGTGATCACGCCAATCATGCCTCTATATCGTTGGAAAGGTATATTGGGTCCTCTCGATGGGGAGTATACATTAGACTCCACGTTTAGCTCAAGTGGTTTTATGTCCGTTCATAGTAGCTCCTACAATCAGATTCTAGTACATTGACCAGGTTCCTAGTTACATTTCAGTATGCAGTTTCAGCATGTTTATACTTGTTCGTTGATGTCAGTTAGTTCATATTTAGTATATCTCAGTATCTTTATCATGTTCATATTTTATCATTGCTCAGTATGCTTGTTCAGTTATATATTTGTTCAACTTTATCCTATTATGCATGCTCAGTACATTCCAAGTAGTGACACATACTCTGCGCAACATACTTTCATGATATAGGTTTAGGTACTCAGCATCCCGATCACGCGTAGATCGGTTCCCGATCCCTCTCAGCAGCTTCAGTGGTGAGTCCTCATTCTTCTAGGACGACATACATGATTTCTATTTTAGTCTTTCAATTTAGTTTCAATTTTACTAGAGTTAGCTGGGGACATGTCCTAGCATCTCTAGTAAGTTAAATTCTTATTTCAGACATAGATGGTTTCAGCTTCAGTTTGAGTTTGATCTTTTAGCTGTTATTAAACTCATAGTCTTTTATATATTCAGACTTAGATTGGGTATTCCCCATCATTTAGTTTATTTCTTGTTTTAGCTTCCATACAGTATCTCTTATTTCAGTTTATCTTAGTATGCTTATGATAAGCTCAAGGTTAGCTTAGTGTCACTCGTGATCCTAAGTCTTGAGTTTATGTGAAGGGGGTAGGCTCGGGCCGTGACAAACTTGATATCATATCCAGGTTTTAGTGTCCTAGGATGTCTGAAAAGCCCCACTAAGTAGAGTCCTTTTCATGGGTGTGAAGTACACCACATCTAATGAGATGAAGGCTACAAAGTGTTTTAGGAAAAACTTCACTCTCTTTGATACTCTTATTGTGCATGAGGTATGATCCAACTTCTCGTTCTAATTCGTCATTATGCGTTTTAGATGAGTTTTTGGTCAAAAACATCATTTATCTATATCCAAAACTTAATGTACATCCTTCAACTATCATATTGACAAAAATCATCCTTAATGTATTCAAAACTTAGCAAGTTCATCCTTCCCTAAAACTTCTGTTAAAAAACATTAACAGACTCAATCCCATGTGCAAGTCACATGACTATGTCCAGTAATTGTATAATGTTCTTCTTCTCAAAACTGAAGCTTTTCTAAGTTAATTTTTTACCGGCAAAGTTTGCCAGGAATGAATTTAGGATTCTCCAGCTTAATAAAAATTGTAATATAAGTTGCTTTGTACAATGAATCTCAATATTGGCTATTCTTTTGTTGCTATCATGATTTATTTTCCATAATTATTTGTGGTAACTTTCTTACATATGTAATTCAAAGACCTTTAATTTATTTGTTGTGCTTGCCATTTTTTTTTTTAAAGTATTTTCTTCGACATGAATTTGCTCTTATTGTTCTCTCTCTGCATTTTCAC
This sequence comes from Solanum tacnaense, assembly GCA_029582525.1. Taxonomy (NCBI): domain Eukaryota; kingdom Viridiplantae; phylum Streptophyta; class Magnoliopsida; order Solanales; family Solanaceae; genus Solanum; species Solanum tacnaense. The sequence goes on from JAJOOD010005200.1 coordinate 8,399, forward strand.
AAGACCCAATATTTTTTTCTTCAATTGTTGTTTAAGATTTTTTATCACCAGAATATCAACAAATTTCATTGCACCCTATTTTTAATTAGTTTCAAGCCTTTCTTCCTTCCCAAAATTAATACCCAAATAAAATATAATCACAGTCCAACCATTACACAGAAGAAGACTCGTCCTAGCTTTGTTGTTTATTTCCTTTCTTTTATTGTTCATATAGACTCAGCAAAATTGACACATACAAAAGCTAACTTGGAATAGCTTTAATTGTTTTAGCAGAACAAAGAAATTGAATTATGGCTGGTTTGAGGAACTTGATATTTGGGGTGTTAAGAGTCATGTGCCTTGCACATAGATGGGTATGTTAATGTTTTTAACAAAATTTTCATGAAGGATGAAACTTGCTATGTTTTTAATACATCAAGGATGATTTTTGTTCAATATGATAGTTGAAGGATGTAAATTAAATTTTGGATATAGATAAAGGATGTTTTTGGCCAAAAATTCGTTTTAGATCATGCCTCCTCGTAGAGCTTACGGATGGAATGCCAATGCCCACAATGCTAATGCAGTTCCTCCAGTCCCAAACCAAGAGGTTTCAAATGTAGAGTTTTGGAATGCTATTCAGCTTTTGTCTCAGAGTGTGACCTACCGGAACAATCAGCAGGCCCTAGTTCCAACTAACGCTAATGTTGGGTGAGCTATAGCTAGGGTTTGGGATTTTGTTAGGATGAATCCACCTGAGTTTCTAGGGTCGCAGATTGGTGAGGATCCACAGAACTTCATTGATGAGGTCAAGAAAATCTTTGGAGTGATACAAATGACTGGTAATGATAGGGTAGAGTTGGCATCCTACCAGCTTAAGGATATGGCTCACATATAGTTCACTCAGTGGAAAGAAAACAGGGGTACAGATGTAGCTCCTGTGACTTGGGAGTGTTTTTCTGGAGCTTTTCTGGATAGGTTCTTCCTGAGAGAGTTGACGGAGGCTAAGGCTCAAGAGTTCATGAATTTTAGGTAAGGTACCATGTCATATCAGGAGTACGAACATAAGTTCACCTAACTCTCCAGGTATGCTCCACACATGGTTGTTGATCCAAGGGCACAAATGAATAAGTTTATGTTTGGGGTATATGACTTGGTGAAGACAGCGTGCAAAGATGCTATGTTTCTAGCAGATATGAATATCTCTAGGCCTATGACTCATGCTCAGCAGGTTGAGTGAGACAAGCTTAGGGAACATGCTAAGGACAATAAGAAGGCTAGGACACGAAACTATGAATACTCTCAATAGAAATCTGGTGGTGGAAATCGCTCGCAATTTCAGCAGAAATCTTCAGCCCCATCACCTTTATCAACTAGTACTCCATCTCCCAGGTTTTGACAAGATCAGAAAGGTAGGGCACCATGCTCTAAGTCTCATAGGAGGGCATCAGGTATCAGTACTTTTCCAACTTGTCCAAAGTGTGGTAAGAACCATCCAGGTGGGTGTATTGCAGGGAAAGAGGGGTGCTTTGGTTGTGGCTAGTCTGGCCATAGGTTGAGGGATTGCCCTTCTGCCAAACATGGGAAATGAGGTAACAACAGTAGGTCTCAGTCCATAGCTTCAGCAACGCCAACAGGTCGCCCCACTCAGCAGGATGCTTCATCTGGTACAGGTGATGGTCAGCGCCAGAACATGTTGTATGCTCTCCAGGCTCGCCAGGATCAGGAAGATTCTCCTGATGTGGTCACTGGTACGTTACGAGTCTTTCACTTAGATGTTTATGCTTTGTTAGATCCAAGGTTTACTCTTTCCTTTGTAACTCCATATATAGCAGTGAACTTCAGTGTCAGTCTAGAAACTCTCTCAGAACCCTTCTCAGTCTCTACTCCAGTTTGTGACCCAGTTATAGCTAGACGGGTATACAGAAATTGCCGTGTCACAGTCTCTCAAAAAGTCACCTCAGCAGATCTTGTAGAGTTAGAAATGGTAGACTTTGATATCATTCTAGGCATGGATTGGTTACATTCCTATTATGCGTCAGTCGATTGTAGAGCTAGGATTGTTTGGTTTTAGTTTTGAGACGAACCAATCTTAGAATAGAAGGGTAGTAGGTTAGTGCCTATAGGTCGATTCATTTCTTACCTTAAGGCCAGAAAGATGATTTCCAAGGGGTATATCTATCATCTAGTTCGGGTTAAGGAATCCAGCTTCAAAACCCCAACTCTTGAGTCAGTCCCAATAGTAAATGAGTTCCCAGAAGATCTTTTTGGAGTTCCTCCCGAAAAGGAAATCGACTTTGGAATTGATCTCCTTCCAGATACCCAGCCTATTTCTATTCCTCCTTATGGAATGGCTCCAGCTGAGCTTAAGGAATTGAAAGAGTTGTTGAAAGACCTTCTAGATAAGGGCTTCATCAGACCTAGTGTTTCCCCATGGGGTGCACCGGTGTTATTTCTGAAAAAGAAAGATGGTTATCTCAAAATGTGCATTGACTATCGACAGTTGAACAAAGTCACAATCAAGAATAAATACCCTATCCCTAGGATTGATGACTTGTTCGACCAACTTCAAGGTGCTAGCCATTTCTCGATGATAGACCTCAGATCCGATTATCATCAGCTCAGAGTCAGAGATAGTAACATCCCAAAAACAACCTTCAAAACTCGGTATGATCATTATGAATTTGTAGTTATGTCATTTGGACTAACCAATGCTCCTGCAACTTTTATTGATTTGATGAACAGGGTGTTCAAGCAGTATTTGGACTTGTTCGTTATTGTCTTTATTGATGATATCCTCATTTACTCTAGGAATGAGAAAGAACATGAGACTCACTTCAGGGTTGTCCTGCAAACTCTCAAAGATCACTAGTGGTTCGCTAAGTTCAGCAAATGTGAGTTTTAGTTATAGTCAAACGCTTTTCTTGGTCATGGGAATCCGCGTGGATTCTCATAAAATAGATGCAGTGAAATAATGGCCCAGAACCACTTCTCCAACTGATATCAGAAGTTTCTTGGGTCTAGTCGGTTATTACAGAAGGCTTGTGGAAGGATTTTCATCCATAGCTTCGCCATTGACTAAGTTGACTCAGAAAAAGGTTAAGTTTGAGTGGTCATATGAGTGTGAGAAAAGCTTCTAAGAACTGAAAACTAGGTTGACTACAACTCCTGGTTTGACTCTACCAGAGAGTTTAGACGGTTATGTGATCTATTGTGATGCATCCAGAGTGGCCTAGGTTGTGTATTGATGCAATAGGGTAAGGTTATAGTTTATGCTTCTAGATAGCTTAAGGTGCACGAAAAGAACTATCCAACTCATAACCTCGAGCTTGCAGCCATAATATTTTCCCTAAAGATTTGGAGACATTACTTGTATGTTGTTCACATAGATTTTTTCACAGACCATAAGAGCCTTCAGTATGTGTTCACCCAGAAAGAGTTGATTTTTTGCCAGAGGAGATGGCTTGAATTCCTCAAGGACTATGATATGAATGTGCTTTACAATCTTGGTAGGGCCAATGTAGTAGCCGATGCTCTTAGCAGACTATCTATGGGTAGTGTAGCGAATGTTGAGGAAGAAAGGAAGGAATAAGCAAAATATGTTCACCGGCTTGCTCGCTTAGGAGTTTGTCTTATGAACATATCATATGACAGTGTGACCATTCAGAATGGCTCAGAATCTTCATTGGTAGTGGAGGTTAATGAAAGATAAGACAGTGATCCTATATTGCTTCAATTGAAGGGTGCATTTCATCAGTAAAAAGTTGAGGTTTTCTCCCAAGGAGGAGATGGTGTGCTTCGCCACCAGGGTCGTTTATGTGTTCCCGAAGTGGGTGAGTTGAGACAACAGATCCTTACAGAAGCCCATAACTCAAGGTATTCTATTCATCCAGGTGCCACTAAGATGTATTGTGATCTGCGGGAAGTCTTTCGGTGGAATTACATGAAGAGGGATATAGCACATGTTGTGGCTAAGTTCCCTAATTGTCAACAAGTGAAGGTAGAACATCAGAAACCAGAAGATATGACTCAAGAGATCAACATTCCTACATGGAAGTGGGAAGTGATCAACATGGACTTCATTACAGGTTTACCTCATACTCACAGACAACATGATTCCATTTAGGTTATACTAGACAAATTTACTAAGTCCGCGCACTTTCTGGTTGTTAAGACTACAGATTCAGCGGAGGACTACGCCAATCTTTACATTAATGAGATAGTCAGGCTGCATGAGGTTCCTTTGTCTATCATCTCAGAGAGAGGCCCTAAGTTTACCTCTCATTTCAAGAAATCATTTCAGAAGGGTCTTGGTACCTACGTTAACCTCAGTAGAACATTTCATCCACAGACGGACGGTCAGGTAGAGCATATCATTAAGACCTTAGAGGACATGTTGAGAGCTTGCGTGATCAAATTCAAGGGCAGTTGGGATGATCACCTTCCTCTTAGAGATTTCACCTACAACAATAGCTACCATTCCAGCATTCAGATGGCCCCTTATGAGGCATTGTATGGGCGTAGATGTAGATCTCCGATTGGTTGGTTTTAAGTAGGTGAAGAAACCTTGATAGGGCCAAATTCGGTTCATTATGCTATGGAAAAAGCTCAGCTCATCATAGATAGACTTAAGATAGCCCAGAGTCGTCAGAAGTCCTATGCAGATGTAAGGAGAAGGGACTTGGAGTTCCAAGTCGATGATTGGGTTTTCCTAAAAATGTCACCTATGAAGGGGGTGATGAGATTTGGAAAGAAAGAAAATATGAGTCCTAGATATGTAGGTTTTTACAAAATCATGAAAAGATTGGTAAAGTGGCTTATGAGTTAGAGTTGCCAGCAGAATTAGCAGCAGTTCATCCAGTCTTTCACATTTCCTTGCTGAAGAAGTGTGTGGGTGATCCAACATGTATAGTACATTTAGAGAGTGTGACTGTGAAAGATAGTCTCACTTAGGAAGATGTGCCAGTTGAAATTCTTGATTGTCAGGTTCGAAGGTTGAGAAACAAAGAAGTCGCCTCAGTTAAGATTTTGTGGAGTCAGTCCGTTAAGGGAACTACTTGGGAAGCAGAAGCAGCCATGAAGGCCAAGTATCCTCATCTCATTCCTTCCGATTCCATTCCAGCTTTAGGTAATAGTTCCTCTCCAGTCTCACAGTTTACTCTTGCGTAAATTCAGTCATAGTATCATGTTCTTTCAGTTAGTCTGGCATTTTCAGCGTATTTGCATGTTCTTGGGACTCAGTTTAGTCAGAAATCAGTTTCTAGTACTTAATGGTAGGGTTGCAGCTCTTTCCTTTCATACTCAGCTAGCTTAGGCTTCATTTAAGGATGAATCTTCTCAAGGGGGAGATATTGTAACACCTCGGAAATCAAACTTAGAACTTCAGTAGAAAACTAGCAGAAGCAGGTGAACCACGACAGGGTTCACGGACCGTGAAAGGAACCACGGTCCGTCGACCTGTTCGTGGTTCACACCTAGCCAAAAGAGGTGGACTAAGGGAGCCTTCACGGGCCGTGGTCTTGATGGTGGGCCATGGTGGCGTCCGTGAACTTGAGCCAACAAACCACCTGCCCAAGTGAAGAGCCACGTCGACCTTCATGGTCCGTGGTCCTTCACACGGGCCGTGGTAGGGCTCTTGGTCGGACCACCCAGAACTAGTAGCTACTGGCAAAGGACCACGACCCACTTGACGGTCTATGTTCCCTCTGACGGTCCATCATAGGGTCCGTGGTCGGCCCTCATCAAATATTAAGTGGGGTCATTTTGGTCTTTTACCCTATGCGTTGAACACCTAAATGACATTGTTTAATCCCTAAATTACGTAGTTTTGGTCAGTTTAATCATAGTAACTTAGTCAGAACCTACCCTAATTGATCATTCACAAAAATCAAGGGAAACATATAGAAAGAAAAGAAGAAAGAGGCGACAGTCTTCCCAAGAACAACCAGCGGGTTTATTTCAAGTTTCATCCCAAAATCGAAGGATTTCTCCGTAGGTTTCATCTCCAAGCATGTGGAATTTCATTGCTGGATTCCTTTCATCCACTAGGTCCCTAGATTAGAGTTATAATTTTGATTCCCTAAATATTGCTTAGACCTAGTTTCTAGAACTGCAGACAATTTTTATGATTTAGCTATTAGGGTATTGCTAACCATATTATTATGTTTTCGTAATAATGTTGCTTAGTTTCTTGCATGAAATTTAGAACCCTAGTTGTGTAGATTTGTTTAGTTTATGAATTACACTAGCTAGGACAGATAAACAGATATACATGCCCCAAATTTCAAATGTTTCATTATTAGTATTTAATGTTGCATTTTCAGTCATCATGTCAAAATATTGAGCTATTCAGTTATATTTCAGTTATGTTGTACTGTACACATTTTCCAGTTGGGAGTAGGCTTAACACCGAGTTGGATTAGGGTCAGTCACTCTCATAGTCCCAGAACTATGTGCCTCTGTAGGCTTATAAGTCCCCTCTATGGGCATCATATTTTGTGATCACGCTAATCATGCATCTATACCCTTGGCAAGGTATATTGTGTCATCTCGATGGGGCGTATACATCGGACTACATGTTTAGTTCACGTGGTTTTATGTCGGTTCATAGTAGCTCCCACTGTTAGATTCTAGTACATTGACCAGGTTCTCAGTTACATTTCAGTATTCAGTTTCAGCATGTTTGTACTTGTTCGCTGCATTCAATTAGTTCATATTCAGTATATCTCAGTATCTTTATCATGTTCAGATTTTATCATTGCTCAGTAAGCTTGTTCAATTATATATTTGTTCCAATTTATCCTATCTTGCATGCTCAGTACATTCCAAGTACTGACGCATACTCTACGCTACATCCTTTCATGATGTAGGTTCAGGTACTCAGCATCTAGATCACGTGTAGATCGGTTCCCGATCCCTCTCAGCAGATTCAGTGGTGAGTCCTCATTCTTCGAGGTTGACATACATTTTTTCTATTTTATTCTTTCATTTTAGTTTCAATTTTACTAGAGTTAGCTGGGGACATGTCCCAGCATCTCTAGTCAGTTAGAAGCTTTTCAGACATAGACAGTTTGAGCTTCAGTTTGAGTTTGATCTTCTAGTTGTTATTAAACTCATAGTCTTTTAGATATTCAGACTTAGATTGGGTATTCCCCATCATTTAGTTTATCTCATGTTTAAGCTTCCGCACAGTATCTCTTATTTCAGTTTATCTTAATATGCTTATGATATGCCAGCTCAGGGTTAGCTTGGGGTCACTCGTTAACCTAAGTCCCGTGTTTACGTCAAGGGGGCTCGGGGTGTGACAAGTATAATACGCATTGTACTATTTTTTTCCTGACTGAGGTTTTGTCCCATTGGGTTTTCGTGGAATGATTTTTAATGAGGAAACAAATAATGCATATCAAAAGATATGTGTACTCTTTTTCTTTCACTAGGATTCTTTCCCACTTGGTTTTTCCTTGTAAGGTTTTAACGAGGCTTATTATATATGGACATACAAGGGGGAGTGTTATACAATAGTATGGTGTGGATATACACTACGCCAAGAAGTTACTATCACTATTTATCTTTATTACTTGCCTCCATTATGTATTTAACCTCCACCTTTATGATCATCATTCTTGTAATCTTACACCTCCATAACCTCTTCCATTATCTTCATGATTAATGTCATGTTTATGGCTAACCTTTACTATGGCTCTATGTAACACAATAAATAAAGGTATAAGAGTGCATATTATAAACACTTGAATTCTTGGAAGAATAAGAACAACTCTCATATCATGTCTCTTTGTTTCTATTGCTTTCATCTTCTATATTTCTTGTCTTATTTTAATTTAATTTTACAACTATATATGGTTTCACGGTACGTGTGTTGCGCGTGTGTATCATATCATATAGTATACGTGTTGTAAAATGGAATTAATATTACTAAAGTAAGTTTTTTAGTAAATGATTATAATTGAAAAAACATAGAAATTGTGTTTTTAAATGATTAATGCAGATTGTTATAGAGTTACTTGTTTTTTGATATCAAAATGACCAGATATCATTGAAACATTTCAAAATACATTCAAAGTTTAAATATGTGGAGAAAGTGACATTTCTTTAGTAGTATTATACTGTAAAAAAATATTACAAACAAAATAGAAAAAAATATCAATATAAAAAAGGTCACAATAGTCTTTTCTTTTAATAATATGACCATAAATGATGGACACTATTTAAGTACAACTTCTCACTTAAATATTCATGCTTGAAATTTAGTATGTGCATGATACTAATAACGATTACCATAAATATTTTAATATTTTATCTTTTATACGTAATATATATTTTTTAGAAAAAAGATACTTCTACAGTGAATGTAGTGTTATAAGTATAATGTTATATAGATAAATAAAATATAATATAAAAAATTAGATCTAAAGAAAATCAGGCCGTTACAGTGAAATGTTGTAAGAATGTATGTCACATATTTAGCTTGACCAATTCTTTGTTTTAGATATATGTATCTTAGTAGCATAATTTAATCTTAATGTAAGAACAACATCACCTATGGTGAAAAATATTTTATTTTTTTATGTTTCTACCTTATCTTTGCAGAATTGTAGTCTTCTCCTTCTTTTTGTCGCATAAATATAATATAGTTGTTGTCTAATGAAAGTATCTAGTATCTAGTATATAATAGAAGTTGTACCGTGATATAATATATTAAATTTTTTCAATGAAAAAATTGATTGATGAATAAAATTTAACATATTATTTACAGAATCTTTAATTTAATTTAAAATAATTTTATGATCAATCACTATTTTCTTATATAATTTTATATAGCTAGCAATAAGTGTATCTTGTGACATAACATTTTCTTAGATTAAAATGAACACAAAATAACAGAAAATTCATACTTAAAAAATTGTATACTCAATTAAAATATACAAACAGAAAAATATATGGAACACAATTCATAGCTAATGAAGAAGGAAGATGAAATACATGTTCATGCTATACTCGCGCTAGTGTTACATTTGATTGAAATCTCTTGTCAACAAAACTTTACTTTCTCCGTTCACTTCTGTAACGACCTGATCCCGTCGTTATAGAAAATTCAATGGGGAAAGAATTGGGGCCAAAAAACTTTTAAGTAGTGACTTGAAAATTTCTAGCCTAGTCCAGATTTGGATCAAATCTGAGTCATGTGAGGTATAGGGAAATATGGTAATGAATGAGAAGTCTAATAAAAATATTGATTACTTGAGCAGATACGACTACACAAAATCGAATTCGGACAAGTGGAACCCCCTGAAACTAACCTTAGCGTGAACGAGTAGTTTTTGAACGTCATGGGTTGAAGGTGTGTTGTGAAATGGGGGTTTTGAACTCAAATTTCAAGGTTCTATCTCTGTGTAAGCCGTTGTGGCGGGATGGGGTCCGCCATAGCGGCTCAGTCGCAAATTAAGCTGCGGGAAAACATCAAAAATATTATTATTTTGCAATTTTCGTTCTTTAGAGCTAAGAAACGACCCCATGCGATTTCTTGGTAGTTTTCCACGACTTGTGGTACTAAAGGTAAGGATTTTACTCCCCTAATCCGCTTTTTTTTTATCCGTAGAACTTAGATTCATGAGTAATTATCGTTGGAGAGGGTTTTGGCCTGAACTTGATAGTGGGAAAAAGCCTTAGCTGCACCTTAGGATCATGGGTTATTGGGTTTGTTATAATCCTAGACCTTAATTTATTGATCCTTGCGTTTATTAATTGTTTGTAGACCTAGAACAAGCGGAAAGAACACAGAAAGGGAGGATTCAAGTGCCTTAGGGGATTCAAGCTTGGTATCGAGGTAGGTGATGATTTGACTTCATGTTTTGCGTGATGTATGTTGGTAATTGCTTCATTGTAATGCATTTATGTATGTGAATGAAGTCTTGTTGATTAAACCTAATGAAATTAGTATGAATGAACCAACACATGCCATGATTCAACACTTGATTATATGATTATGAGTATGTACATTATGAGTGTAATTGTGATTGTGGTTGTGTTGAATGAATCAGGTGTCACATTTCGACACACTAGCTTGGATTGGGTTCCACGTTCCGGCGCATATATGGGATCGAGTGTCACATCTGACACACTAATTGGGATCGGGTGTCACGTTCCGGCACACTAATAGTTTGGGCATGGGTTCCATGAGAGGACCATTGATTTGTTATATCTACTTGTTATTGAGAATTTGGAATTGTACATCTCTCTTGAAATGATAACCGATGTGTATATATATATTATTTTTATTTTTTTTTTGTACATATATGTGTTTACTTTGTTGCGATTGTTGGTATATGTTGTGCTTACTGGAATAACTGTATGATCCTACCTATACATTCTGATTGTGTACTGATACTGTACTTGCTCATTCTTTGTTGAGTACAGGGCATCTTCAGGCGGCTATTAATAGACCTCAGCTAGAAGATTAGTGATCGAGACCGGAATTCAAGGGTGAGCCAGTTCTTCCAAGGCAGCCATGAGTTCTCCTTTTGCTTAGTCCATTTTCTTCGAACTTAGACTAGTACTCTAGATGTTAGTTTGTTTTGTTTAGGGGTTGTACCTCTTGTTCTCAGACTTGTCGTTAGTAGAGTTTTGGGACATTGACTTTCACGTTCTACGCATTATTTTCCACAAATGTTTTGTTAGACTTTCGGAGTTTATGGGAACTCTAATTTATTTCTGCATTTAAACCTACTCTTGTATGTTTAAATGTGTAGTCTTTTGATTAAGTTGCTTAGTTGGTTGTAGTAATGGTTCTCCCACCAGAGGGTTAGTGTGGATGTCAATCACAACGGTCTGTGACAACTTCTACTTACGTATCTATTAAAAAAATATTTATCATCATGGCTATATTATCATATTATAAGTAAAACTTATAAACTATTTTTGAAATAGTGGATTTAACATCAAAACTAATAATTCAATAGACTATATTGATGCCCGCTATTTTAGAAAATTAGGAAGAAACTGCTTTGTTTGTGGGTAAAAGAATAAAAATTTGAAAAAAACAAAGATGATCATGTTTTTTTTCAAATTAAGAGGTGGCTTATAGCCTTTTATTAATGGAAAATAGACAAAAGAAGCAAAAGGGACTAGGCCCAAAATGCCCAATCCAAAATCTGAAACAAGAAAAGGAAACAAAAAACAACAAAAAAAAAAAAACAAAAAGGGGAAATACAAAACCCTCCTACAATCAAGACACCACTGTCTCTAAATCTTCCGTCATCAATGGTGGACCTCCATCAACCTCTTCTCGACTCCGGCGGCAATGGTGGACCTACATCAAAGATCCTTGTGCAAATGATGAGATAGGAGTTACACATTTACTCACTGTGGAACTAGAGACGCATATCATGGAACTAGAGACGCATATCACTGTGGAACAAAGATTATCATGTGCCTTCTTGTATTTGTTTATTATTATTGATTCTATCACAACTTGATCTATTAATTTTATTAGAAAAAATAATATTCAGTGTGTGCATTTGTCATTGTTCATTCGCTATGTGAACACTAATAATTCAATTCTCTCTCGAATGAAAAGACAAAAGAAATTAATTGAAGAAACAAAACAAGTAAAATAAATGAAAATTCTCGCACACTATGTATAGAAGTTTTTTGTGTGAAACAAAGTTCACAGTTAAATGCACATTTCTCTATTTTTTTTTCTTATTTAACAGAAAAGCCAATACCTAAATTTCCATGCTAAGAACTTTGGCGAACCATATCCATGGATTGTAGATGAATCATTTATGAAAAATTTAAATGATCTCAAATTGTATCAGAAAAGAGATCCAAAATAATTTATAAGAAGTGAACGGCTGTGATTTATGACTGAAGTAACATGAAGGTTGAAACTATTGCGACTATTCATAGTAAAGAAGTTTCTTTTAATAAATAAAATATGTTTGTTAATTTAAAGGATATTAATGTTCTAAAGTGATACAAACAATATTGAGTGATTAAAATAGTAAGAGGAAAATATGAGTGTGAATTGATGAATTATTTTCTACAATTTATTTACCAACTCATTCTTATGTGGTACCTTGAATTTTATTTAATTTTGAACATAATAAATTGTTGCAAAAAACATTTGAGATTTTTTAAGAAGAAGAAGAGTAGAAAACATAAAAAAGTGAGAGGAAACTCTTCTATTTATAGGTAAGAAAGTAGAATGAATAGGTACCTTATCAGAAAAGTCATAACCTTCCGAAAAAGTCAATGCTCATCGAAAAAGTAACAACCTTTTGAAAAAGTCACAACTCATCGGAATAGGCATAACCCTTTGGAAAAGACACAACCATTACAACCCTTAAAAAAAATCGGAACTCATTGAAAATGACACAACCCCTCAAAAAAGTCACAACCTTTCGGAAAAGTCACAACGCATTAAAAAGTCACAACTCTTTAATTTGAAAAGGTATCTAGTTTTAATATATTATAATTAATTAAACAAATAAATAAAGTAAATTGAGTATTTTTAATTGGGGATATTATAGTAATTTGACATTTAGGTTTGGGAGTTCATGTTTTTAAGGTAGTATAGATATAGATAGATAGATAGATATAGATAGATAGATAGATAGATAGATAGATATATAGATAGATAGATAGTAGATAGATATAGCTATATATTAGATATATATATATA
>JAJOOD010005201.1:0-13504 GCA_029582525.1 Solanum tacnaense
TACTCACTTATGAACACATATGAGCTATTATGGTAAGATGTCTACATAAGAGTCTAGTAAAGGCTAATGTGAACTTATGTGATGACTAAAGATGATTACAAAAGGGAATTAGATGCTTAGCACCGAAAGGGAATGTAAATGAGATGGGGGTCTCATGTTTAGTAAGTCCGGCTCCCTACATGGGTTTCTTCACGTTTAGCAAGTCCGGATTACCCACGGTATGTGTTGTCTCATGAGATGGAAACCCCCACGTTAGTAAGTTAGGGTTTCTAGAAGCAATCTCCTTGACCCTTAAATATGTGCCCACATAGGACTTTAGCTTAGTGGATCCACATAGATAGTTATGTACGAATGGTTACACCTTAGGCAAGTGTTAACCCTCTCTTTTCTGTATGGGAGTAGAACACCGGATTCCATGTAGCTCTCATGGTCTATATCGGTTATGGAAATATCTCCCTAATGTAAAAGTAAATGAAGGTATGAAAGGTGTGAACTCTTACTAAGGCTTTTTAAAGGGCTTCTACATAGTGTAAGGGAGGGTATGGGACTTCTCTTGCACATTGCACTTGTGGAATCCTAAGGGATGGATGTAGTAGTGTTCTCTTATGATTATGATGATTATGACTTATGTATGTTGAAGCTATGTTATGTATGACCATTATGAATATGGTAAGTTATGATGAAATATGATCTTATGAATGTATGCATGAAGTAGGTTACTTAATGTGATACTTGGATTTGAACAGGGTTATGGGATTCTATTCTTTGCATTGCACTAGTATTGCTTGGGTTATCTACATGTTGGGATGATATTATGTTGGGTTGTACCATGATGCTTACTTTGTGAGCATATTGGATTTACTTGGTAAAAAGCATGTTTTGGCTAAATGTCCTTTTATACATGTTTCAAATGGTTTTTATGCATAGTAGCCATACTTAGTACGTGTGTTGTAGTAACCCATATTTTCTCCCTTTTTCCCCACACATTTAGGTTTGGGCCGTTGAAGATTCAAGCTTACTTCTCAAGACACTTGGGAGTTGCTTCCCCAAGTTGGTGAGTCCTCAAGTCCGAGGATGAGACCATATGATCTAGCTTCTATGTTTAGTCCTTTAATTATGTTGAAAGACATTGTTGTACTTCCCTATTTCTAGACTTCTAATTGATGGAAGGGCTAAGTCCCATTTTCGATACTTCTATGTCTAGATGGTACATTGTGACGAAGCTAGATTCTATTTTTCATATATGAAGTGAAGTTGAATTTCCAAAGTAAAAGTTTTAAATTTTCCGTAATTTTATTCTATGATACATGCTATGATGAATGCTAAGGGCTTGTATAAGACCTCTTTGAGGTCGAATACGCCGGTAAGGACTAGGGGGTACGCTCGGGTCGTTACACTAACCTTAATGCTTGTAGCACTACAATGGCCAATAATAGGGGTCCCCACCCCTAGTAAAGGAACTATTATAGTTGCCTTGGAGACGATCCCTATTGTCTCTTCCCCCTTAGGCCACACAACAAAGCTTCTCCATATTACGAGCATGATCAACAACATTTATGAACAATATGCCAATAAAGACATGGACGTTGTCTCAATCCGCAGTTGTAGACTCAAACCGTTTATGAAAGAACTAATACTCTCCTACACTATAGGTGGAATAATAGTAGTGTCTCTATAGATCTCATGAGATTTCGCTTCACACTCTAACATGGACATGAAGCCCTGGTCATACCTATCGAAGTGATCCAGAGCTAATATGTGATTTTCCTCCTTCCTATAATCCTAGCCAAGAGGATCTCTAAAAACTCTATTTAGGAAACAAGAGTCGACCCAATTGGTTCACACTCCATTTACAAATGCCACCAGTATTTTGTTGGTCCATGTAGCTGATAACTTTTAAAGTAAACTCTTATAGACTCTACTGACCCCAAGGTATATAACATCTCGCTATAAGTCATCAAAAAATCATGGCCATCCTCCCATTCCGGCTCTAAGAATCTTGGAGGAGTAAATATCAGAAACACTCTAAGTATCTTTTTCTCACCTAACGACATAACTCGTACTGCGATAATTAGCTATGCAGTGATGGCTACTAGTGAAATCTTAACAGGAGGAACCGCTACTCTCCATAAAGTTTATGGTGTTATGGCCTGCTGCATGGCCTTAAGCGACGCCAATAGCTGAGAAATAACAACCTACAAGTCAAGTTCCAAAGAAGGAACGGTTGGTATCTTGATTGGTCCTTGCCCTGCAACAAAAAAATATGGTTGAGCCATCATGTAAAAAACTAGAGTTAGTAAGATTCGAGAAAGGGAATAAGATAACCAAATATATGGTAATAATGAAATGATAGTTTTTTGAGGATAAAGGTTATCTTACCTATTGGTGAGTTATAGTAGGTGGCATCATGACTCAAGTTCTTTGATTGTGACATAAGGACACAAATACGTCACTATTTACAATAAATAAGGGTGCAAAGCTACAATAGGAAAGATACATCATCAAAAAAGATTACATGCTTAATTACCTAAAAATTATCCAAATGAAGGGTAAGGTAGGGTTCTATGAATTAAATATAAAAAAAAGTTGAGAACCTCAAAAAACTAGATAAACAACCTATACATACTAACATAAGCTTAACCTTAGTCTTCTCTTAAATCAACTAAGATGGGGCTTTACCCTTCCAAAATGCCCTTGATCGTATCATCTCTATCAAATATGTGATCAAGCTATCAATGCAAATATAATGATACCTAATAACAACAATTAAGCCCACGACAAAAATAAGTCCAAAATGACATTGCAGGATCAGTGTATGAAATCCCACAATTAACTTTGTCAATTCGTACTATTCAGCTAAAGTAACTTCTACCTCAAAAATGGGGCACAGTCCAAGGCTTCAAACAACCCCAACAAAATCATGCAAGAACCAAGTTCATAAATTCCCATTGAGGAAAAAAAACTAAGGAAAAAAAAGGGAACCTAAAGATTTAAATGCGAGAAAGACAAACCTAAAAGTGCCCCTATGAAACCTCCCAACTATTTCTTGCAACAACTAACAATTCTCATAGCAATTCGAGTTCCCAATGACTTATAATTGAAAAAAAAAACAATGGAAGAAGTTTTTGAAATAGGATATTATTATCAATAGGTACCCTTGCCACTAAAGCAGGAAGGTGCACGTTGGAGGATAGCTAAAGTGGCTCCCTTGCTGCAGAAGCAACCACCACTTATGAGATGTCAAGGTTGTTAAAAAAGCTAGCCTTCAGGTTGAAAACCCCACTTAAGTGGTGTGCTGAATGGTAAAGCGGCTACCGCTTAAGCTGGGCTAGGACCATTTGGACAAGTTCAAAATTAAGATAACTCCTAACATAATCCACATGGAGGCTAGACATTTATTTTTGAATCCTTTTTACGCAGCCAAACTCTGCTACCTCAAAAAAAATTATATTCAAGACTCATTGGAGATTTCAAAAATTCTAGTGCAGGTTGTTGTGATAAAAAGGGGGTCGCACCCTAAACTCTATTTTAAGAATAAACTCACAAATAGCTCAAAACAATCTCAAAAGCCTCGAGACTCAGACCAAGGGTCTTTCTACAAAAAGCTCGAACCATCAAAATTGGATGTTGAGGACAATTAGTCAATGTGTTGATTGAAGTAAAACAATTAAACTTCAAAAGCTACAAAACATGCAAACTGGTATAAAAAATGAATGATGAGTGGTAGATTTCCACTCATTTCAGACCCTTTTAGTTCAACAACTAATGTCGTCAATGGATATTTCTATCCTATTCTAATGATATTTGGATGTTTTGTAGCTATGAAGGTTAAATAACAGGGCAAGGATGAATCTATGAAAAAGAGGCCAAAAACATCGAAAAGAGTACTAACTCCCTGCTGGGTAGTCGCCTAATATGTCAGACCTCGCCAAAGAGTGATAGTGTGTACATTTGAAAATATTCAAGGCAGGTTGATGAACCAAAGTGGAAATTGAAATTCATTGTAATCATTAGGTGAGCTAGAAGTTCCATAGCCAAAGGTGACAAACAAGTAAGTCAAAATGAAGGTTGAATGGGTGAACATGATGGTAATCGGCGATTCACCGAATGTGAAAGGCTAACTCAATGAAGTTTGCCAAATGAAGTTCAAACACCTAAAGCCTAAACAAAATAGAGGGCAAGTTAAAAATCAAATGACGATCCACCAAATAAGGAAAGTGAGCCTGTCTAATGTAATCGATTAGGCCGCACTTATAGTTTCAAACTAATTTTTGGGAAAAGTATAAATAGCATAAAAGAGAGAGAAAATGTATCAGATATATTTCCATAATTCATCTAATCTCTCTATTGTACTTTGTAATTTTTTGATATTGAGAAAAAGACTATTAATACTTAATTTTGGGGTTTTAGAAACACTCTTGTAATTGACAATTGAGGGTTCAATTCATAGTGGGTGTTGAAAATTATTGCTTATCATCAATACATTAATGGCTAAAAACAACATTGGTATAATTTCTTTCCTTTTTATGATGCTTGGCTAAAATCTAAATCTAGGGGTCTGAATATGGAGTTGGGTGTTGATTTAATTTAGTGGGTCTTGTGTCTTGCTCTATTTTATTGTTGTACATTTATAGATTTAAGCTATTTCTCATGGAGTTAATTTATGGGTTAAATTTTCAAACTTAATCCTATTATAGATCTTCGATTCTTGCTCGGAAGAGATTGAATAAAGTTGTTAAATAGCTTGATGCCTACAGTTTATATTTTATTTATGTCGTTTTCTCGTAAGAGATATTGTTGTTCAATTCTAATTACCAAATTTGCTTGAAAGAGAATTTTAGTAAGGTATTGGATTGATTTATGAATTACATAGGTTATACAAAAAGGGGATTCTAATTTACATATATTAGACAAAAAGGGGATTCTCTGATATGATTCATTGAGATCAAAAGAAAATTAGTGTCATTGATAATTACCCAGTCTATCCATATTTTTCTTGCATTATTGAGCAAGCATGTGTACGCTTGTTTGACATCGATACTAATCCTCACATCCCTATATAATCTTTTACATATTTGGATACCTGCTTTTATTTCAATTGTAATTATTGATACAAGAACACTTTTAGTAAATTTGGTTGAATCATACACCGATCTGATATATTTACTAAAATGAATTGACTTGCACTCTTAGTTTCCTAATGGAAAACTTTGCATTATATCACACATTATGGGATTTAACTCTCACTCTTGTTGGGTATTTTTATTCGTAACGCCCACTTACTCTGCTAACTATTTTAGAATAATTTTAGCGGTATAAAAAATGGCACCGCTTTCAAGGAGTGATGGCTAACAATTCAGTTTGTGAAGATAGTTTGTTAACTTATTAAGTTGTAGTAAATTGTTTTTTTATCTTGTTTGTGTTCCCTCATTGCAAGTGCGAAGGTGGAAGTGAAAATGCTAGTTAATATAGGGAGAATGATAACATGGGTGATATGAGCGACATGCATATTAATTTCATTGAAAATACGGGAGCAATTCGGTTACCTCCTACTATTGGGAAAGCTATATTCCATATAGTCGGAACTATATATGTTACAATTTCTCTAGATGATAGAAATGTTAGAAGGTCTTGCTCATGAAGACCCTATTGAACATCTTCAGAATTGGTGCACATTTGTGGGCATTTCATCAATAAGAACATCTCATAAGAATCAATTCATTTACGGTTGTACCCCTTTTCCTTAAAGGGGAAGCAACCAGATAGCTGGCCAATAACCCAATGAGTCCATAACTTTATCGCAGGAATTAAACGAATTGTTACTTGAAATGTTTTTCCCTCCCTCGAAAATGGTGCAGCTTAAAGACAATATCAAGAACATTAACAAAGTGGTAGGTGAATCTCTCCACGAGACTTGGATGTTATTGTAGAAGTTGGTGTTACAATGTTCAACACATGGTGTTCTAGACAATTTGATGCTGCAAATTTTTTACTATAGCCTTGATTCAATCAAAAAATGGTTTGTTTACCATCTCATTCAAGGTAGGCTGATGTGACAACCACAGAATGTCGCAATAATATTTCTTGATGATATAACAAAGATATAACCAAGCATGGCATACTAGGGAGAATCAAGTATCTTCTCTACATTTGAGTCTAACCAAGCAAAAGTTTGAGAAGGACCATGAGTGTGATGAAAAAATAGCTAAGATGATAAACAAACTTGACTTGTTATCAAAACATGTCATAGGGGTGGATTAAAATTGATAAACACGGTTGGTACAAGCAGTGGACAATGCCCGAATGATGCCAGGTTGGAGGAACTATATAATGATGAAATTAATTACATGGGGAACCAATTGGGGGGTTCTCATCAATATTATCCAATACCAGGTGGGAACGAAGGTTAGAACAATGATCGAAATAATGGTTCGAGTGATTTAAAAGATCGATGTAGAAATTTGAGAGATCGTGAAGCTAAACAGATAGATACATTCTACCTTATGATCATCTCAAACCAAAAGAGAAAGCTACATTGGAAGTAACCTAAACCGATGATATGCTAACAAGGATCTTAAACAAGGTTGAAAGGTCTAAAAATGTGTTGAAAGATTTGAAAAATGACTTTTCCATTTTATCTAAAACAATTACTTCTCATTCCGTTTAAATCAAGCAACTCGAGACTGAGATATTTCAGATCTCTACTCATATAATTCAAAGGGAAAAAGGAATATTGCCTAGTGACACCCTCCCCAACCCCAAAAATTATTGTTGACCAATAAGAATGGTGTCCTCCTACGACGCTAAATAAGACGCGTCTTGGGAGGTAACCCAAGTATTTTTTATTGCTTTTAATAACATGTGTTGTGAGTGTAGGTTTAGATAAAGTCAAGAATCGAAAAGGATGTATTGGTTTATACAGGGACGTAGTCGGCATTCCACCGAGATGGTTGGACATATATCTTAATGTTCACCTTCTTAGCCATGAATTTTGAAAAAAAGTATAGTCAACTTCATCAAACAAGGATCTATTGGGTGATCACCCATATTACATTAAGTGAACTATATCAAGTCCGCCGAGTAGAGCTTCATTTTTTATATTTATTCAAGCATCATGGGTGAGCTTAAGCTTCTTCATTGATTCACAAAACACAATTGGTGAAGTTCTTAGTCACAACCCCAAAGTGCACCAGTAATAAAAAGGCCAGGAGTTTTTTCAAAAAATTTAAGTAAACCACTGATCTTTTTGAGTATTTTCTCTTCCCAAACTCAAAATACCCTTTCTTAAACTCTATTGAGTCCTCATTGCGACTCATTTGAATTTTTAGGAGTGCATATTTGCTTGAAATTATTACCCTCTTTCATTAGTTTTTTTCTATTATACTTCTCTTAGGTTTGTTTTTCAAATGAATCATTGTAATTTTTATTTAAATTTTACTTTGTGTTCTTGTGGATTGTGTGCTATTAGAATCTTTTGGGTAGCCTAATTTTTTACTATTGAATGATTACCATATACAAGGATAGTTGATTTTATTCTTGAACTTGAAAAAATTGATTGTGAATTTTAAAATTTTAAATTGAGTCGCTAAATTGATTGAGCATAACATGAAACTGGAATGGGTGATGGCTTACTAGCCCAGTATTGTCCCGACGACTTATATTTTCGCAATTATTGATAGGGTGATATCTTTTTTAAGTCAAAACATAATTTTTTCCTATGCTTTGTCGATTTTGTGGGCAGTCTAAATACCCATGAGTAGAGTAGCATGTGGGTGGCTTGTAAATTTTATTGGCTAGCAAGTAATGTTTCCAGTATGTATTTAATTATTTTAAAAATATCCATTTGGCTGAATTACATGTTCGGTGGGCTTGTCTAAGCTCGCCAAGGTGATTAGGAAAATTACCAAGTAAACCCCAATCCCCTTTTGAATTTCAACTTTTGACTTCATTAATGTCATATTCTATAGTCTTGTCTTAGCTTACTCAAACAAACATGGTTGATCGCAGAGTTTGTAAGGACATCACCATTCTGCCTATTCCTAAAATGTTTTTCACTATCACTTTCGGTGGGCTTGTTTTAGCTCACCAGAACCAACTTAGTACATTGTCTAGTTAGAGTTGACACCACCTTTCATGCTTGAGTTAAATTTCATTCTGTTCTGCCAACTTTGGTGAGCTTGCCTAACCTTTTACATGTATTACACTTCCAATCAACGAGGCTCAGAACTTTATTTTAACTGTGTTTATTTTTTAATTTATTTTCAACTAACCTTCACCCCATCTTTGTTTTAAATTATTGTGCATTGCAGGAAATGGGTATAATCAAACGAAAGATAGTAGTATCCTCAGAATCAGAGCACGAGTTTCTTCGTCCACCCCTTTTAACGAGGAATAGGAGATCATAATAAATGAGCATTTTGAAAAACAATAGACTGCTCCACACTCCTCTGCATATGTGATTTAAGCACCCAAAAAGGTAGTTTCCAAGAGAAGGACACACGTCGTATCCAAGTTGCAAACCAGCCAAAAAGCACATGCCTTAAGAGTTCTCCTGATCATATCTCCAAGAGCCCTATATATTCTCACAAAAGAAGGAGAGTGGACCATTATTTAGGATAGGAAACTAACCTCTGATGGGTTGATGAGTCACTACCCTACCATCTAGGACACCATTAAGTTCCCTTGGTTTGAGCATTTCAAAAAAGCTCGGTCTCCTTCTATCCTGCCATGGGTTAGATAGTTCTACTCTCCATATGCAATGGCCATCATCCTTAATAAGATAAAGTGTGTCATCCAGAAAACCTTGGTGGAAGTTGGAGTCTGAGGTAAAAGGGTGCAGTATCACACAAGTCTTATTAATGATGTCTTGTTCATGAAGGGCGACATAGCTGATTTGTAAAAGCTCTAGATGTAGAAAAGCTTGGATGTACTAAAGGGGTAGTTGGCACCTCTTCTTTTTTATATCACTCCTCAATTAAGGTCTGACATTGTAATGATAGAAAATAGGGATATAAAGATCACTACCTAGTATTGGTTCATGTTTCTAAGAAGTAGCCTTATGCCATTCCGGAATGAATCTATCCTCCGACACCTCAGGGTTGTATTGGTTGGCAACTTTATTGACCAGACACAGATCCATGTATGTGCTTTTATTGAGGAGGATATTCATATATGATCATGCTAGTAAAACCTCCATTTTATTCAAGGTATTGATCAGACAACTGTGTGGGGCAGGTTGAATTCCATCCGAGGAATGATCGGGCGTCATAGTTACCCTTGCCTCTTCCAACGACACTTGGATGGTAGATGTAGATTATTAGAGGGATGATGCATCTAGAAAGATGCCTACACAAAAATACACATTTTCAATAATGGATCCCACTACTATTGAGACTGTTACTACTCATCTAGCTTTTTTGTTGAAGCCTTAAGGTTCCATTCTACCCTCTCTCATATTTTCTTCTTCAAATTCTCGCTCGATGTCATCTAGACCTACACCTAAATACATGCCTCCCTTTATCCATGTCGTGATATGTCGGATGGGCAACCTTGTCCATTGCGTAGTTAGGGCTGAGGTTGTACTACACTGGACCAATCTAGCGTCTTATGGGAAGAGGTTTGAAAAACTTACCTCTGGAATTGAGGCTAGGGAGAAGAATGATGGAAACTCCTTTAATTCTACTTAGCTGAGGGGAGATATAACTACCCTTATGGACGATGTGGACCGGTTGAGGTCCACTGATATTTTGATATTGTGGGGTGAGGTTCCCTTGCCTAAGATACTAGAGGGTGTGCCCCCTTTATGAGCTAAGATAGGATTCACCTAGACGTGTAGATGAGCAGCCAACTGACGCTAATTATCAAACTGATGATAATGATGTTGCTTAGAAGATAGATGAGAAGGACTGTGAGAGAGAGGATTAGCATAGGATAATGGAGACTCTAGTGGAGCTATAGGCTATAGAGGAGACGATAGTTCATGCTACGATGAAGTACTTATGCCCGAGAAGATGCAATCCCCTCTTAGCCTTAGGCCACAACTCTTCACAAGCATAGCTTATTCGGGGGACCTTTCACTAAATCGCCTCTTGTACTTACATTTTGATAGCATTAAAGACATTTCTTGTTATATTTTGTGTGATAAGGGTATATTTACAAATATTCCCCTTTTTGGATTGATTTTGAGATATTGTAGTATGTTTTTTTTTCTGTATGATGTTTGGTTTTTATGAAAGTTGGAAGCTTTGATTTCATTTGCTTCTCTTCCCATTACCCCAAGATTTTAGAATTTTGTAATGATTGAGAATGCTTGTGTTTTGATTATTGACATTCGAGGATTGATTGTGTTTAATATCGATATCTTGGATAGTACTCGTGATTAGAAATTTATTTTGTGTTGATGTTGTAAGAAGAAATCAGTGTGACTTTTCTTTTGAATGATCTTTTTTATTCTTGTGTTGAATAGTTTTATATTGATGTGAGCATTACAATGAACATCACATGCAAGTTTCTTAATTTTGCACAGTAGTGCTAAATGATTGTGGTTGAAGTGCCATGTGTGGAGAGGTCCTACTTTAAATCATAATTGTGGATTCTTATATTTTTCCTTGTTACTCTAATTGTCTAGGCTTGGTTAATGCAATAAATGATCTTGGTTACAAATTTTGAGTGGGGGGGCAAATATTCATCGATTTTATGACTACCGTGTGAGGGTGTGTAACCATCTTTGAACCATTTGAGCCTAAACCATATTTTGTCAACTGTGTTGAAAGCTCTTGAGCGAAACATGTCCTTAACTTCTCACCCATAAATACTTTTTTATATTCATTAGTTTGTTTTAGTGTTAAAATTTCCATCGCCGAAGGTTATAGTCAACAAAGTTAAAAGGAAGGTTGAATGGGCGATGAAGTTGGTAATCGACAATTTACTGAACGTGTAAGGCTCACTCAATCGAGTTTATCGAGTAAGGTTAACCACCTAAAGCCTTAAGTAAATAAAGGGCTAGTTGAAGAACAAAACATTGATCCACCAAATCATGTAGGTGAGCAGGACTATTATCGTCGAACATGTCGCACATGGAATCTCAGAATAATTTTTGGAGAAATTATAAATAGCCCAAACAAGAGAGAGAAAATCTTTTATCCATTCTAGTTTTTTGATTTTGATAAATGAGACTTCTGAATCTTTTTTAATTGACAATTGAGGGTTGAATCCAAAGTGGGTGTTGAAGATTATTGCTGATTATCAACACTTTAATGTCTAAAAACATAATTTGTGTAATATCTTTATGTTTTATGATGCTTTGCTAAAACCCCAATTCTAGGGGTGTGAATATGGAGTTGGTTGTTAATTTAATTTAGTGGGTCTAGTGTCTTGCTCTATTTTCTGCTATTTATTCATTGATTTGAGAGTTAAAAAAATAGCAAAGGAGGGTCTAGTGGGTCAGGAAACATTGACGATGGCGTTGATGAGCCGTCAACCTCTTGACGATCCATAAACATTAGAATCACACCAATAGGAGTCAGGCGTAAAGTTGCAGAAATTTTTTACAGCAACTCTAGCGAAACGCCACTTCTATGATGGGCCATCAGGACCTTCATCAAATATACCTCGGGAACTGCACTTTCTATTTTTAAATTTGAATTTTCTGGCAACTATAAATACGTTTTTAGGGTTTTATTGAATCATCATTTTTTGGAGAGAATTTAATTATTGTGGAAAAACACGACTATTGTTGACTATGTTTTGAAGGAGATTTTTACAGTTTATTGAGATTATCATTGATTGTTTTCAATATATTCTAAGTTTCAACGTTTCTTTAATTAATGCAATGATCGTCTTTATTTCATTATGTAGGAGTGGCTAAACTACACAACCAAGGGTGGTTGAATCCATGACGACCTAACCTAAAGTACAGAAATTTATGGACTAAACTTAGCATTATAAATAAATCTCTCGTTAACCCTTTCATTTAAATCAATTTCTAATGTTTGGAAACATTAGGAGTTGTTCTAGGTTTGACTAGTTTGAGTAAAATAGCTTAATATTGTAGGAAAAGAGTTAATGACAGAATTCAGAGACTTGAACCCATTTAATAGTTAATATTGTAGTTATGTTAACTTCTTCGGTTATGATCATCAAATTGAGATAAACACTTTTAGTTCGAAAAAATAAATATGATATACAATTGATGTGGTTGAGAGACCATTTATTGTAGCTGAGATTGATGAACAGGTATATGAAGCAGTGCAAAGTCTACATCTATAATCACTCGATGATTTGTTAAAAGTCTTGGTGAACACAATCCTGGTTAATTCTCTATAATTGTTTTAAATCAAAAAAGTATTATTAAGCATTACTTGTTAAGGCATGACCTTTACCTGATTCTGAAACTCTACCCCCCCCCCCCCCGCTTGTATTTCCCATTTTGCTATCCAAATAGATATATAAGAGTCAAATAATCTCATATGGCTTAGTTCATACCTTATTCCCTATGGGATTCAACCCAAAACTTGTTGGGTTCTATATTTTACAATGACCACTTTATACTTCTTATTTAAAGTTTAAATTTGGGTGGATCAAATTTTGGTGTCGTTGCAAAGGAATAAAGTTATAAATTAAGTCAAGTGTGTGTTATTTTTTGTTTATCTTCTTTGTTTGAATAAGGTATATGTTAGTGCATGCAAAATACTAGAAGGAAGAGATTCAATTTAATTCAATATAATACTGAGCTTATACGATCTAGTAGAAGAACGGTTACTGAAAAAAATCTCAAAGAACAACGACCGAGACTAAGATAGGATTTTGAGGTCCAAGAAAGAGGTGCAAACAACAATGTCAAAAACCCGTTAAATAGTTATTATTGTAGTTAGGTTAACTTCTTCAATTATGATCATCAAATTGAGATAAACACTTTTAGTTCGAAAAAATAAATATGATATACAATTGATGTGGTTAAGAGACCATTTATTGTAGCTGAGATTGATGAACTGGTATATTAAGCAATGCAAAGTCTACATCTATAATCACTCGATGATTTGTTAAAAAGTCTTGGTGAAGACAATCTTGGTTAATTCTCTATAATTGTTTTAAATCAAGAAGTATTATTAGGCATTACTTGTTACGACATGACCTTTACCTGATTCCAACCCCCCCCCCCATCCTATTTCCTTTTTTTTTCCGAAATAGATATCTGTGAGTCAAATAATCTCATATGGCTAGTTCATGCCTTATTCCCTATGGGATTCAACCCAAGACTTGTTCGGTTCTATATTTTACAATGACCGCTTTATACATCCTATTTAAAGTTTAAATTTGGGTGGATCAAATTTTGGTGTCGTTGCAAAGGAATAAAGTTATAATTTAAGTCAAGTATGTGTTATTTCACTCTTAGTCTTATTTCCTGATTTTATTTTTTGTTTATCTTCTTTGTTTGCATAATGTATATGTTAGTGCACGCAAAATACTAGAAGAAAGGGAGCGCCTTTAATTCAATATGATACTG
>JAJOOD010005202.1:0-36929 GCA_029582525.1 Solanum tacnaense
ATAACTGAACTCAATATATAAAGCAATAAGACACATGCAATATATAAAGCTTGTAAAACTCTTAAAACATGACGTAAAAATCATATTTATAATATCATAAAATACCATGCTTCCTCTCAAAGTCTACTTGTGCAATGCATGAATGAAGTCCCATACCCCCATCCACACTAAGCAGAACTTCTCGAGGAACCATGCTCTTTCTACTGTGGGAGCTTCTCTAACCGACAAACCACCACTATGAATCTGAGTGGTGATACAACGTTTTACCTCACGTTGCCCGAGGATCATCCTATACCTTGCCGTGATATAGGAAGCTAACTTTACTAAGTGGATCCACTAGCTTAACTTTACGAGTTCATCTAAAAAGTATGACCCGTTAACTCCCATGTTGGCTACATGGTTCTTATGGAGAGTTGAGTTTAATATGAAATCGCGTCCCCAAATCGGTGCTCGATACTACTCCCAAAATACTTTAGCTCATAAGTGTTTCAAACACATCTTTCTTTAATTGAGATAATTACTCAAAATCTATCCCAAAGGCTCTTTTGGAATCATAGTTCATTTTTCTTGAAAACTAGCCCCAAAGGCTCCTGAAAACTCTTTCTAAAAGAACATCTCAAAACCATATTTTTTATATAATCATTGATGACTCGGGATATTCATACTGCTTAAACATTGATGGTATATCTAGAGACCATACTGTTTAACATTGATGACATACTCGATTTGCCATACAAATCATGTTTTAGAAACTCTTTTGCAAAAACTCATCTTTGCTCAAACAGAGATAGTACTCAAACTTCTCAAAACTCTTTTGGAAATCTCAGTTTCCTCTCATCTTAAATGTGAAAACATTTATAAACTTCGTTGGGAATACTTAGTTCCCTAATAGCTTTTGAGAAATGAACTCAACTTTATACTCTTGACTTACTCGAAACTTGAGACTCTTTACTTAGCTTGAAACTCTAAACTCTTTACTTGACTTGAAACTCTACACCCTCTTCTTGACTTGAAACTCTAAGCTCTTTGCTTGACTTGAAACTTGAGTCTTAAAATGAAGTTAAAACGTTCAATAAGGACTCTTGAACAACTTTGAAACTTGCTTGAACTAACTTCTTAACTTTGCTTGACTTCTAACTCTCTTGACTTCTAACTCTCCTTGAATTGAATTATGAATTCAAGGTGTTTGATCACATGTTACGGATGAGTTCGGGAGGTTTAAACGTACCTTAGAGTGTTGGAAACAACCATAAAACATAGGTACAATACCAAGGAACATGCATGAGAAAGCATGCAAAAGAATGAGGGAACATGGCGTTCTTGGCGCACTGCAAGGCGCGGAGCGCCATCCCTTGAAATTCAGAGGGCACCTGCTGGCACTCTGAGTGGCGTGCCGCCCCAAGGGGGAAACTTCAGAATCCCTTTTGGGGCGCGCTGGCAGGCGCGACGCGCCAACCTCCTTGCCCAGAAACTTCGACTTTTCTCCCTCTTTTTCCAACTCTAAACCACCTGAACTCCAAAGGTTTCAACCCCAAACACTAAGGATCATCATATCCCTCAACATACCATGGATTACAACTCAAAACACAACCCAATCATGTCCCACAACCAACAATAATTTCAACAACAACAACTAACAACTTCAACAACTTTAACAACAAATCCAATCTTTCTCAAATTATAAAAATGAGCTTGGTGTGTGGGGGAAAGGATCAACCCACACAAAGAACTCACATACCTAGTAGGGATCACCCCCGATGATTTCCACGACGATCTTTGCTTGATCTCCTTGCTTGCTCTTCTCTTTCTCCTCTTCTTCTCCTCTTCTTCTCCTCTTCTTCTTCTCTCAAGCCCTAGGTTTCACTCTTTAAAATGGGACCAAAATGATCCAAATATCAGCCTAACACAACAATATAATCCCAAAAGAAATGGCTAGGGAAAAGACCAAAATGCCCTTAAAATTTCCAGACGGATTCCCTGCCAACTGCCCAACTTTCAATTCCAATTCTAAGCCCTTTCATAGCTATTTCAAATTGTCGGATGTTACAGTTACATAGGATGTGTACCGTAGGGGGAAGCCTTGCCTTGTGAGTTAGAGTTAGGTGATGGTTTGATTTCCCGTTCGTGTGATATAAACCTGTTAATGGCTTCATATATGCATACATGTATGGGATGATATTTATGAATCAAGCCAAAGGAAACTACTAAAAATGTACAATTGCATGCCATGAACCTAATACTTAATTGTATGATTATTAGTATGTTCATTATGGATGTGATTTTGACTGTGCTGACTGGATCTGGTGTCATGCATCGACACATATACATACACTGAATTGGGTGACATGTACCGACACATATACATACATTGAATCGGGTGTCACGTACTTACACATATACATACATTGGATCGGGTGTCACGTACCGACACATGTACATACATTGGATCGAGTGTCACGTACCGACACATATGCATTTATTGGATCGGGTGTCACGTTCCAACACACTAACAGTTTGGGTATGGGTTCCATGAGAGAACATTGTGATTGTTACATCCATGCGAATTGATGTTGATATTGGGAACTTTATGTTGCTCTTGAATTGATAACTGATTATTGTATTCTATATATGAGTGTTCTAATATGTGGTGTATACTTGTTATATATCTCGTTATTGAATGAACGTTGATGGTTAGACCTAAATCGGGATGTGACACTGTGAGTGAGGACCGAGGGTCCAAGAGTTGCTAATGGTTATGTAGAGGGGTCGTCTGTGTTCTTAAGAGTCAAAGAAGTGGGGGTAATGTACGTAATGTAAATAAATAGGTAGATCCTACCTTGGGAAGGGGATTCATATTTAACTGATAGAGAGACTTGATGGAATATACCATGTGGTCAAGGGCCGAGTTGTGACGAAGAAGAAGCAAGGGTATGTTGTGAGTGGTTAGTACGAGTGGTAATGGTTGCATTCGGGGACTCTTCCATGAGTTAGAATTGTTAAGCTATGATCAAGAACCGAGTGAGTAGGTTTATGGAGATGGAGGTTAGGTTTAATTGTGCTAGTGTGATTCAAGGTATTCAGGAATAGTAAAGGTGGAGGAATGAAGGGTTTTATTGTATGTTTCCTGCTAGTTGATTTCTTTTATTATATGGTGGGTGTTGGGTTGACCGATGATGCCTACCAGTACGTGTTGTTTTGTACTGATATTACTCTTGCTATGCCTCTTTAGCATAGTCTGTATGCAGGATCAGTGATGTCTCATAGCTGAAGACGAAAATAATCTCCAGCAGCTTCTATTTTTCTTCCATGTGGTGGGAGCTATGTCTATGTTATTGCGTTCGTATCTTGAAATATTAGAAGCTCTTGTACCTGTTTAGACTAGATCCCTGGGGAAGTTAATTACTTTACAAGTTAACTTCGAAATGTTTTTAGAACTCTTTGTTTATATAAAAATCTTTGAAATTCCACTTATCTCAGTTTCCTTAATCTTACGCATATTTTAAAATCATTGGGAATCGAGGGTTATCCTACTTATGTGTTATAGTAGGTTTTTGCATGACCTTCTGGGTTGGGTCGTGACAAATTGGTATCAGATCTCAGGTTACCGGTCTCCCCATACAAGAGCAAATGTGGAGTAGACTCTTGCAAATGGGTGTGTTGACGCCCACATCTAATTTACAAGAAGCTATGAAGCATTCTAGGAAGTCTTCCACCTCTTCTCTCATTTCGTGCCAGTTGTCGCTTGTGGTACGGGTTGAGTCCAATTGGTATCTCAAACAAAGTGAACTGAACACCGTAGTCACGGCTGAAAGGACACAAGCAAGGTAAATTAGAACTGAGAAGGTTCTAATTGGTATCTGTCCTTAGAGTTTGTGTAAATGCATGGATGACCAGTAATGGTCATCTATGGAACTAACGAATGAATAAATTGGACTTGTTATGAGTTGTAGCTTGAAACTATGAATGTGTGCCTATTGTTGTTTGAATTAACTGTTGGTGTGAAAGGTATATTTTCTTGGATGCTATGATATGATTATGTGCACAATATTCCTTGTCTAGATTTCGATGTGTGCAATATGCTAGCCTAAATGTTTGAAACTGTGCGAGTGGTAATTGCTTGAGTTTTATGAACTTGTTGTCGGTAAGAGAGTCATCGCTAGGTTAGGTGCAAGTGTCTAGATAAAGTACGATGTGATTCGTAAGTGAAATATGGGTGTATGTTGTGATCGACTATAACCGTGTGAGTGTATGGGCATATCCGGGGAATGTGTGTGTTGGGGTGTTTAATTAATGGTAATGGATTCCCGAGTATCTATTGTAATGACCCGAAACTGTCGTTATTTAGGAAAGGAAAAACTTCAAGGAAAATTGGGCACATCATCCCGCCAAAGCGGGCCAGATGCCGCTAGGGTGGCGACACTTCAGCGGGATAAGTGCGTACTAGAGCGGGACGGACGGGACAAAACTTAATAATGTGAAGTCTTATTTTTTCCTTTTTCCCAAAACACCAAAAAGAGGAAAGGATCACCCCAAAAACCCTCAAAAGGCTGCTCTAGGTTTGGGAAGGAAGGAGAAAGAGATTTCTAGCGTAAGGATGTCAATAGCTTGCGAATTTACGATCAAAATCCACCGTCTTGTCTTCTGGAAGACAGGATTGGAGCTACAATGTCTCTGCGACTGCTTGGCGCCAAGGTAGGCTAGGTTTATTTATTTATTTGAGTAGTTATAAATCCATGCTCACTGCGTAGTATATTGCTAATTGATGGTAGAATTCATGCGTAGGCCTTCGTGCACCAAATAGGGGATGGTTATACCCGTGATCCTAGTTGTTACATAAGATGTGTACCTTTGGGGGAATCCCCTCCCTGTGAGTTAGGGTTAGGTGATAGTTTGATTTCATGTTCATGTGATATAAACATGTTAATGGCTTCATTATATGCATACATATATAGGATTGAGATTTATGAATCAAGCCTAAGGAAAAGACTAAAAATGTACAATTGTATGTCATGAACCTAATATTGGATTGTATGATTATGAATATGTTCATTATGGATGTGATTGTGCTGACTAGATCTGGTATCACGTACCGACATATATACATACATTGGATTAGGTGTCATGTACCGACACATATACATACATTGGATCAGGTGTCCCGTACCAACACATATACATACATTGGATCGGGTGTCACGTATCAACACATATACATATATTAGAACGGGTGTCACGTACCGACACATATACATACATTGGATCATGTGTCTCGTACCAACACATATACATACATTGGATCAGGTGTCATGTACCGACACATATACATACATTGGATCGGGTGTCATGTACTGACACATATGCATATATTAGATTCGGGTTTCGACAAACTAACAGTTTGGGTAAGGGTTCCATGAGAGGACCATTGTGATTGTTACATCCATGTGAATTGATGTTTATATTGCGAATTGTATGTTGCTCTTGAATTGATAACTGATTATTGTATTCTATATATGAGTGTTCTACTATGTGGTGTATACTTGTTATATATCTCTTTATTGAATGAACCGTTGATGGTCAGACCCAAATCGGGATGTGATACGGTGAATTGGGAGTCCAAGAGTTGCTAATGGTTATGTAAAGGGGTCATCCGTGTTCTTAATAGTCAAAGAAATAGGGGTAATATTCATGATGTAAATAAATAGGTAGATCCTACATTGGGAAGGGTATTCATAATTAACTGTTAGAGAGCCTTGATAGAATATACCATGTGGTCAAGGGCCGAGTTGTGACGAAGAAGAAGCAAGGGTATGTTGTGAGTGGTTAGTAGGAGTAGTAGTGGTTGCATTCGGGGACTCTTCCATGAGTTAGAATGGTTAAGCTATGATCAAGAACCGAGCGAGTAGGTTGATGGAGAGGGAGGTTAATGTGAATTGTGCTAGTGTGATTCAACGTATTCGGGAATAGAAAAGGTGGAGGAATGAAGGGTTTTATTGCATGTTTCCTGCTAGTTGATTTCTTTTATTATGTGGTGTGTATCAGGTTTACCGATGATGCCTACCAGGATGTGTGGTTTTGTATTGATACTACTCTTGCTATGCCTTTTTGGCATAGTCTAAATGTAGGATCGGTGATGTCTCATAGGTGAAGACAAAGATAATCTCCAGCAGTTTCTATTTTTCTTCCATGTGGTGGGAGCTGTGTCTTTGTTATTGCTTTCGTATCTTGTAATCTTAGAAGCTCTTGTACCAGTTTAGACTAGATCCCTAGGGAAGTTAATTACTTTACAAGTTAACTTTGAAATGTTTTTAGAACTCTTTGGTTATATTAACATCTTTGAAATTCCACTTATCTCGGATTCCTTAATCTTCTACATGTTTTTACATCGTTGGGAATCGAGGGTTCTTCTACTTAGGTGTTAGAGTAGGTGCCCTCACGGCCCAGTGGGTTGGGTCGTGAGAAATTCATCCTTGGATATCAGTGTATACAAATTGGATACTAATTAAATGACACTCGTATTCCAAGTAATCTAAATTGGTGTTCATTTGGATTCGAATTAATATCCAAAATAAAACTATTTAATGTTGTATCCAATTGGTATGCAGTTTGTATAGAACTAGTATCCTGAAATTATAAGAGACAATATGTAATTCATATGTTACCAGATCTAGTTAAGTTTAACAATGTATATGAATTATTTTGTACTATGTTTATGAGGTTTTTTTCAAAACTAAAGTCCAATAAAAATTTGGCTAATGTTGATATCCAAATTGTATACACTTGGTATCCAACTTGAGAACTTTTGACAAATTTAAAATAAAAATGTATGTAGTTGGTATCTAACTGGCAAAGGAAAGACGACGGGTCGTGGACATATGGGTCAAAAAGCTATAGGGATGTATAAGTTCAGGTTTGAAGGTGGAAACGCCCCACTTCGTCGTTGTGTGCCTAAACATGGCTTTAAGAACCCATTCAGTTTCACATTTCAGGTATTTTTACTCTTGGGTGGATTGGATTTTTGATTTTTGGTTTGATTTCAGCAATTGATTGATTTTGTGCTTATAGCTGGGATCACGTCAAAGTTCAAATTTTGAATTATTTGAACATTCTCTTGAATTTTTTTTACATAAAATAACATTAAAATGACTATGATAGATGGTAGAGCATTGATTGAGTAAATATGAGATTTCACAAATTAGTTTCTAGTTGCTTGTTGATATAGTCAAGGAAGAATTGCTCCATAACCAGGGTTCTACTTTTTGTTAATGTATGGAATCAAAAGAAAGTTGTTTTTTCGACATGTTTTATCGAAAATCTTGAAAACTTGATTCTTAGCATTGTGAATCTGTAACAACATGTTCCCATCGTTATGGAAAAGCCAATGGGGAAGGAATTTGGGCCAGAAAACTTCTGAGTAGTACCTTGGAAATTTACCGCCTAGGTCAAACTTGGATGAAATCTAAGTCAGGTAAGGTCTAGGGAAATCCGGTAATGGATGGGGGATTTAATTATGAGTTTGCTCACGTGAGTGGATAGCCAAGACGTTAAGGAGCCTGTACGGCTTTACGAAATCGAATTCAGGCGAGTAGAACTCCCGAAACTGATCTTGGCGTGAAAGAGTAGTTTTAGAACGTCAAGGTTTGAAGGTATGTTGTGAAATGGGAGCTTGGAACTCAAATTTTGAGTTTCTGTCTTCGTGCGAGCCGACTAATCCCGCCAGAGCGGGGTTGTTGTGGTGGGCCAGTCGCGACTTAAACTGGGGAAAAAATTCCCAAAAACATTATTTTTTGCAAAACCTCATTCTTAAGAGCTAAGGGATGACCTAGGGAAGTTTCTCATCAAAATTCCATGAATTCTTGCGTCAAAGGTAAGTTAACTACTCCCCTAATCTGTATTTTGATTCTTAGAACTTAGAATCCTTGTTAATTATCGTTGGGGGAGGGTTTGGGCCTGAAGATTAATGGTGGGAAAAGCTCTAGTTGAGCATTAGGATCATGGGTTTGGCCTTAGGTTGATATTTTGTTATAATCTAGGTAAATTAGGCCTTGTTTATTGATCCTTGCATTAATTAAATGTTTTAGACCAAGAATAAGCTGAAAGACTCCAGAAAGGGAAGGCTCAAGTGTCTGTAACACCCCAGAAACTAGTAGGCTAAACTAGAGCTTGACGTTAGGGTTAGAGTCTTGAATGTAACTCCCCTTACCTTAAAATAAATGTTTTTGTGTTAGAATGTCAAGGTACGACCCCCAAAGGACCAACCATGGGTCCTTGAGGAGGACCCCATAGAAACTGCCTGGGCAGTCACCCACGATGGGGACCCACACCTCGTGGGTGAGGGGGCATGATTAGTCCACAAATTGGACTCATTTAGGGCTATATTTTAATATAAATTGTGTCCTTAATTCTTATTTTATCTCAATATCTGATGAAAACCCTTAAGTTTCAGGTATTTGAAGTTTTTAGGAAAGCATGGACACAACATCGCAAAAAGGAACAAAGAGGCTAAAAAGGACGAACAAATGAAGGCCTGAGGATCGCCGAGTCTTACTTCACCTTTTGTTCCATTGTGCTGAGCCTTGAAGGTAAGGATTAAGTCGGTGGAAAAAAGGAGCAGTCGGCGCATCACCGAGAAGTTCCGCGAAGCAGTACTATGTCACCCAATGACCTAGAGCACGACGATACCGAATGATGGTGCAAAACGGCGATGAACTACACAAAAGGGCGAATCACCGAGTTGATCGGTGATTCTGACTAATGTCGCCGAATGTTCCACTGCAACACAGATTTTTGAAAACTATAAATACTCGTTGAGAGTTATAGCTTAGTATCATATTTTTAGTGTGTGAAACTATTATTATAATTTTCATATAGAATGGTACTTTTTATTTTGCTTTGAGTTTGAGAGGGTTTTGGAAATTTGAAGAAGAAGAAGGTTTCATCTCCAAGGATTTGGACTTGGGCCTCTTGATTTCTTCATTCTTGGCCTGTAACAAGAATTATATCTTCATACCCATTTGAATGCAAGCTCATTTAGGTATAAATTTCTATCTCTTGATGTGTGGCTAAAACCCCCAATTCTTGGGGTGTGATTTAGCGAATATGGGTTAAGATAATTGTTGGGTCTTTCTCGCTGATAGTTTAAATGTAGTTTAATGGTGATTTCGTCTAGTAGTTGTGGTTGAATCTAATGGATTTGTAGTTGCAAATACAAGTTCACTCATGTGTTTTCGGCTTGCTCGAGAGAGAAGTCGCCAAACCAAGACCACTAGATTGATGGCTATGGAGTGGGTCGACATGAGGCTCAGCCCGAGAGGGTGAGCCATAGTCCCATATCCTAACACTCAGCTCGAGAGAGTGAGTGGGGTAAGGCGTAGGATGGTCTTCATGCAGAAAGTGGGAGTCCGAGAGGAACCCATTTGAAACGGGGTAAGTTGCTCGAGAGAGAACTTATTTCCAAATAAAGCTTAGCCTAGTCACTATTACTCTATAAATTCTCTATTGAAAGCATGTACCTAATACTTTAGATTAACCCGTATTCCGATCACATCCCAAGAATCCTCCTCTCATTGTTAGATTTTCTTGTCAATCTTGCAAATTTTTGCTTACTTTTGTTAAAACCCCCATTGTTAATTAACACTTTTGTGTCCCCTTTTAATTTATAATGTTTTTAATCGTTAATGTCTTTAGCTACGACTAGTTAGAATGAAATTTTATTTTTCTATAAATTCTCAAAACCACTCCCTTTGGACACGACCCTAACCCTTGGTTGGGTTACTATACTATTTCACGATTGTAGACACCTGAAATGTAAGACGTGTCATTGATTACGCAAACATCAAAATGGCGCCGCTACCAGGGAGTGGTGTTATTTGAAAATTTGGACTAGACAAATTTTTGTTCTTCTTATTTGTAGTCTACTTACCTAATTTTTAGTTTTGTTTTGTTTACTGTGTGAATATTTCAGAAAGCATGAGTGTTAATGGTAGCAACGGTAGCCAGGTAGGCCATCAAGACGACATCCAAAATATCAACGATGTCCAAGAGCCCAACATCAATAGCCCCCATCTCATGGGAGGTGTTGGAGCCATCCATTTACCCCCAGCCGAGGGAAATGCAGTGTTCCACATAACGAGCACCATGCTGCAACTCTTGCAACTAAAGGGACTTTTCAGCGGACTGGCTCACGAGGACCCTCATGAGCATCCTTAAAACTTTGTAGATGTGTACGGACCATTCTCGTTCAAAAACATCTCTTAGGAGTCGGTCAGGTTGAGGCTATTCCCTTTCTCGTTGATGGGAGAGGCGTGCAAGTGGCTAGCCGAGCTACCACGTGAATCCATTACTTCTTGGGAGGAACTGGTAACCGCATTTGAAGTGCAATTTTTCCCGCCCTCGAAGATGATGTCACTGAGAGATAGCATCCAGAGCTTTAAACGTCTAGAAGGAGAACCTCTGCACAAAACTTGTTTGCGATTTAAAAAATTGGTGCTACAATGCCTAACTCATGGTCTACCTGATAATGTCCTTCTACAGTACTTCTACCGAAGCATGGATTCGGTGAATAAAGTTGTCGCTGATCAACTTTCACCTGGAGGCCTAATATAGCAACCGTATGCAGTAGCAGCCCAACTTTTAGATAGCATGACAACCATCAATAGGGCATGGTACACCCGTAAAGACCAAGTCTCCCCTCTCACATTCAAACTATCCAAGGAGCAGATGGACAAAGATAATGAGAGAGACCAAAACATGGCCAGAATCATGACACAACTTGATATTTTGTCCAAAAATGTCATGGGGGCTGGTGCCCGTGGTGTCAATGATGTGGGGGTCAGGAGTGCAAATCCTGAGGAGGTGAATTTCGAAGCATTGTATAATGAGGAGGTGAACTTTCTAGCCAACCAAGGTGGTGGTTATCGTTCAAACTACCCAAGGCAGGGTGGTAACAAAGGTTGGGCTAGAGATGAAGGATGGAAGGATCGAGAATGGAGAGACCAAAATCTTAATTGGAAAGACGAGAAGAACGACATATATGTGCCTCCCCACGAGCGCCAAAAGCCAAAGGACTCGGAGGGTGGTAGGTCTGAGGATATGCTCTCGCTTATCCTTAACAAAGTTGAAGGGTCAGAAAAAATGTTGAAAGGCATGAAAGAAGATGTTTCTACCCTTAGCCAGACCGTCACCTCCCATTCTATTTCAATCAAGCAGTTAGAGACCCAAATGGGTCATATCTCGTCTCACCTTAATCCGAGACAGCAAGGGGGTTTGCCTAGTGATACTATGGCTAACCCCAAGAATGAGATTTGAAGAAGGACTAGTGTCGTTCCACGATGATAACTAAGGCATTGTTTGGGAGGCAACCCAAAACTCATTTATTGCTTTATGTTGCTTTGATAAAATAATGGTGTGTTGTTTGTACAGGTTAGAGTATAAGAAGTGTTTGAAAAACTGAAAGATGGCAAGCAATAGATTAGTCGGCGAGTCGCCAAAGGGGTTGGCGAATCGGACTTTGTCCGTCGTTTGACTTAAGACATCATCAACAATAGAGTCTGTAAAACTCGGAAAGATTTAGAGACTATTGGAGAATCGTCGACCATGTCGGCGGTAAAGATGGAAACCACCATTTGAACCTTCACGATGACTGAAGATCCTGTAAAACTCGGCGAGTCGAGTGCTCACTCAGCGAATCACCAAGAGGTTCGGCGATCGAAACTATCATCGAGTGGGTGAGAACTGGACAGTTTTACAAGACAAATGTTTAAAAGTTTCAACTTCATTCACTTTCCCTCACTTTTTATCTGCCCAAACTCACACCTGCACTCTATTTTCAATATCCCTACACTTTTAGAGTATTTTAGTTGTTGATTTGTGTTCGGGAGTTGGATTACATTGCTGCCTAGCAAATCAACTACATTTTAGTCAGCACGAAAGGTTGGTTCCCAAACTCTGAGTTCTTTCTATTAATTTTAGACTTAATGCAATGATATTACCTTGTTCATTTGTGCTGGGTTTCTTTGGTAGGATTAGAATATTTGTGTTAGATCTGCAAATTTTGCTTGTACTAAGTTAAATGGTTAATTCCTGAAGGTTGCATTTTTAAACTGACTTAAAATTTGTGGGTTGAGCATGATTGTCACTGGGTCTAAGCCTAATTTGAGTTGTGCGCCTTATTGTGTTTTCAAGGTCCGCATGGTTGAATTCGGGAAAGTGGGTCACAAGTAGGCAAGTTGGGTCATTCAGCGAGCTGTGACGAGCTCGCCGAACAACTCAGCGGTTTGCCCAAGCGTCCCATCTCGCCCTTATTATCATGTATTATCTGATGTGGCAGCTGAAACTTTCGGCGAGAATCCCTTTGTTCACCGAAAGTTTTCAGCCATTCACCGAATGGATTTCTAATTCTGCCTGCATTTCTAACTTTATCTCAAGGATTTACAGACATAGCCAGACCAAAAATTACAGGAAGAAATGTGCCACCACGACATATAAGTGCACAAAACTCCAGAAGAGATGCAGGGATGACAGATCACCCCAAAGCAAGGAGCGAAAACAATGTTTTATAATTTATAATGTTTTTAATCATTAATGTCTTTAGCTACGACTAGTTAGAACGAAATTTTATTTTTCTATAAATTCTCAAAACCACTCCTTTGGGACACGACCCCAACCCTTGGTTGGGTTACTATACTATTGCACGATCGTAGACAACCGAAATGTAAGACGTGTCATTGATTACACAAACATCAGGGCGTAGGTAAAGACTACAAATGAGGCTCTCTGAACCCCGACCCACGCTTCACCAGCACGGGTCGTGGGTCCAACCACGGTCCGTATGTGAGGGGTCGTGGGTGGTGACCTGTAAATGATTTTGGTTGAGTTAGTTGAGGGGTACTTTGGGGTTTTCCAGTTTTAATTAATACCAAGTGACGTCGTCTTACTTTAAATTAAACTAACTTTATAAATATTTTAGACCCCTAAATTAAGTCATCTTCTTCATTATTTTTTAAATCCCAAAACAAAACCAACTCTTCACAAAACAATTATCTCTCTAGAACTTCAAGGAAGAAGAAGAAGAAGAAGAAGGAAGTTGGGATTAGGGTTCAAAGAGAAAGTTTTTATACTCAAATTCATTGGATTTCATTTCTAAGGTATGGTAGCTCTTCATTCATGGATAGAATTCATCCATGGAGCTCCTTCAAAAACCCCAATTTCAAAGTTAGAAACCCCAAAAGTGAGGGTTTGACTTCAATCTCATGGATTTATTTCAAATTCATTTTTAATGATTGAATTATGTTTTATTATGGATAAATTGATGATTATATATGGTTTTATGTTGAATTCCACAAGAATCCATGAATTCCCCTGTTTTTCCAATTTCGATCTCAAAGTGTGGGTACTGATTGAAGCAAGGAGAATATTATAGAATTATGCATGTAGTAATTGAACAACTTGAATTATGGTTATATCCATGCTTTAATGTAGTGAATTCTAGATGTGTTGATGGAATATGATCTATGATCCTCGAAGGGCAAGGTATGAGAATTAATTATGATTATGAGATTTATGTATATGCTTTATGAACACTTTGAGAGTAAAGTGATTATGATTATGATCTTGTTGTGTGTTGTTGAAAGGTTATTCTCATTTACACACATATGTATGAATATGATATGATGAGAATGGTTTTCTAACAATATGATTATTCTAAGGTGGAAAGGTTATTCTCACATATTGAATCTATGAGCTATATTATGAATTATGTTGGATTGAGTGTCAAGACATTCTTCCATGAATATGAACTTGAGTTAAGACTTAATATGAACTCCATGGGAATTATTGCTCAGCACCGAGTGGATATTAATATGAGATGGGAGCCCTCACAATAGTAGAGGCCGGGTTTCTAGAAGCAATCTTTGGAAGCCCTCACGTTATTAGAGGCCGGGTTTCTAGTAGAAATCCCTATATCCTATAAAATATGTGTCCTCATAGGTTATTAGCTAGTGGATCCACCTAAACTAAGAGTATGGTTCTACCGTAGGCAAGTAAAACAACCCTTTTCGGTGTGGGTGTCACTCGATTCCATGATTAGCTCACATGGTCTATGTCGATTAAGGCTTATTTTCCCACAACAACATTATGAACAAGAATATGAATTATGAACTATGGTTACTCAAGAAGCTTTACTTAGAATGGGTGGAATTTATGGTGTCTTATTCATGCATTGCATAAGTATGCTTTGAGGGTACTTATGGTATGTTTCCATTATGTTATGATGATCTATATGTTGACTATGCTTATGACTTATGCTTTTACACTAATCTTCATGATGATCCTTAAACTTGATAAAGTGCACGTTTTCAACTTAAATGTCCTTTTTAGGATGTTTTTAAGGTTTTATGCATGGCTATCATACTTAGTGCATTTTTGTACTAACACCTACTTTTCCTATACTTTTTCCAAGTGTAGGGTTCGGTTCTTAAGGTGGTCATCATTGGACTAAAGCTTAGATTCGACTATTCTCCTAGCTTGTGGTGAGTCCTCATGATTCGAGAACGGATGTTTCACTTGTAGTTTTATTTCTAGTATTTCCTTTTCGAACTATGTCTTATGGGCCGTGTCCCTTTTCATTTGACTAATCTAATAGATAGCTATGTTGAGACTTAGAGTCTAGACTTCCGCTTTTGTCTTTTATCAAAATCTTAGACTTGGACTTGAAATGCGTTTTTACTCTTATTATTTTACTACTTATGTTATGATATGCTAAGTGGCTTGTATGGAGTCCTTCGGGGTTCTTTATGCCATGTTACATCTAGGGGGTACCCCTGGGTCGTGACAAACTTGGTATCAGAGCACGTGGTTTAGAATGATTCTAAGATCATAACATGTCTCATAAGCCACTTCTAGTAGAGTTTTGTTCGTAGATATGAAGCGCGCCACATTTATGGATGAGAGGCTACAAGATGATTAGGAAACTACACTTCTTTCATTATTCTAAGTCGTGCCATAGAGTTTAACTCTATAAAGTCCCTCTCCTAATCCTTCGCTTGTGTCTTCAGGATATGAATACATGAAGGGCTAATGCTAGAAGAATGGAGGATGACAATGTGAATCAAGGAGCTCCTTCTGAAGCTCATCAAGCTCCCGTTGATCCTTTGGTTGAAAATGTTACTCATGTAGAGTGTAGGTCGACTATCCAATTGTTGGATCAAGCCATGACGGCTCAAGTCAATAGAGAGGTTGTAGCTCCGGTGAATCCTAATGTGAATTCGGTGGCTTCAAGGGTGAGAGATTTTGCAAGAATGAAACCCCTGGAATTTTATGGCTCCAAAGTGGAAGAGAACCCTCAAGAATTTCTGGATGAGGTTTATAAAATACTTGCTATTATGGGGGTGAATTCGGTAGAGAAAGCGAAGTTAGCCACTTACCAATTGAAAGGTGTTGCTCAAGTGTGGTATGATCAATGGAAGGGAGAGAGACACATAGGAGCGGGCCCGGTAGAATGGGAATTGTTCAAATCAGTGTTCCTAGATAGGTTCTTTCCCCTAGAGTTGAGGGAGGCAAAGATGCAAGAGTTCATTAACCTTCGTCAAGGATGTATGAGTGTGAAGGAGTATACTCTTAAGTTCACCCAACTATCCAAGTATGCTCCAACTATAGTGGCGGACTCAAAGGCTAAGATGAATAAGTTTGTTATGGGAGTTTCCGACTTGGTAGAAAAAGAATGTCGTATGGTAATGCTCATTGGTGATATGAATATCTCAC
Source organism: Solanum tacnaense (assembly GCA_029582525.1). Taxonomy (NCBI): domain Eukaryota; kingdom Viridiplantae; phylum Streptophyta; class Magnoliopsida; order Solanales; family Solanaceae; genus Solanum; species Solanum tacnaense. The sequence goes on from JAJOOD010005202.1 coordinate 15,757, forward strand.
GTCTTATGGTGCATGCCCAACAAATTGAGGAGTCAAAGCTCAAGGAAAAGAATAGGGAGGTGAAAAGAGCTAGAACCGGCGAGGGAAACTTCTCCAATGCTAAGTCTGATGGACAAGGTCAACCACGGTTCAAACAAGGGTTTTCCAACCAAGGATCCTCTAGTGTTCCAAGGGTTAACAAATATAGGGTTACCAACTCTATACCTCAAGGATTTAATGGTAGTGGTTCTTATGTTGCTAGATCTCTTGTTCAAAGTGTGGAAGAAAGCATGAGGGTAACTGCTTAGTTGGCACGGATGGTTGTGGAAAAAGTGGTCACAAGATGAGAGATTTTCCTATGCTTATGGCTAAGGGAAGAGAGGGCAAGCAAGCTCCTCCTAGCGGTTCAAACTCCGATGCTCCCAAGAAAAACTGCTTCTATGCTCTCCAAACCTGAGGTGACCAACAGAGATCCACGGATGTAGTGACCGGTATGTTAAAAGTCTTTCTTATTGATGTGTATGACATGTTGGATCCCGGTGCTACTTTATCTTTTGTGACGCCCTTTGTGGCAAGGAGGTTTGATGTTCCTCTGGAAGAGTTATTAGAACCTTTTTATGTTTCTACCCCCGTTGGTGATTCTGTGGTGGCTAAGAAGGTTTATAGAAGATGTCTCGTTTCCTTATCCCATAGAGTTACTATTATTGATTTAGTAGAGCCTGACATGTTAGACTTTGATGTTATTTTGGGTATGGATTAGTTACATACATGTTACGCCTCTATTGATTGTAGAACTCGGGTGGTTGTATTCCAATTTCCGGATGAGCCTATCTTAGAGTGGAAAGGAGGAAATACTATGCCTAGAGGTCAATTTGTCTCTTACCTTAAAGCTAGGAAGATGATCTCGAAGGGTTGCTTTTACCATGTTATTTGGGTGAGGGATATAGATTCTGAAACCCCTTATATTGAGTTAGCTCTCGTGGTTAATTAGTTCCCAGAAGTTTTCCCCAATGATTTACCCGGTATTACTCCCGAGTAGGAAATAGATTTTGGTATTGACCTTCTTCCGGATACGCAACATATCTCCATTCCTCCTTATAGAATGGCTCCCGCCGAGTTAAAGAAGTTGAAAGAACAGTTGAAGGATCTATTAGACAAGGGTTTTATTCAACCAAGTATCTCTCCATGGGGTGCTCCGGTGTTGTTTGTTAGAAAGAAGGATGGGTCTCTTAGAATGTGCATCGATTATCGCCAGTTGAACAAGGTGACCATTAAGAACAAGTATCCCTTTCCAAGAATTTATGAATTGTTTGACCAACTTCAAGGGTCTAGTTATTTCTCTAAGATTAATCTTCGTTCGAGTTATCACCAATTGAGGGTGAGAGGGGTTGATATTCCAAAGACAGCTTTCCGAACAAGATATGGTCACTATGAGTTTTTAGTAATGTCCTTTGGTTTGACTAACTCTCCGGCGGCGTTCATGGACTTAATGAATAGAGTATTCCGATAATACCTTGACATGTTTGTGATAGTGTTTATCGATGATATTTTGATCTATTCAAGGAGAGACAATGAGCATGTGGACCATTTGAGAATTGTCTTGCAAGTTCTTAAGGACCATCAACTTTACGCATTGTTTAGCAAGTGTGAGTTTTGGTTAAGGTCCGTAGCATTCCTTGGTCATATTGTTTCAAGTAAGGGTATTGAGGTAGATCCTAAGAAGACAAATGCGGTCAAGAGTTGGCCTAGACCTCTATCACCGACAGACATTAGAAGCTTCTTGGGTTTGGTTGGTTATTATAGGAGATTTGTTGAGAGTTTTTATTCCATTTCCTCTCTTTTGACGGCCTTGACTCAAAATAAAGCTAAGTTTGTATGGTCGGAAGCTTGTGAGAAAATTTTCCAAGTGTTGAAAGATAGACTTACTTCCGCTCCCGTGTTAACCTTACCGGAAGGTACATATTGTTTTGTGGTGTATTGTGATGCCTCTAGTGTTGGGTTGGGATGTGTGCTTATGCAAAATGGTAAAGTGATTGCCTATGCTTCAAGGCAACTTAAAGTCCATGAGAAGAATTATCCTACCCATGACCTTGAGTTAGCAGCGGTCGTGTTTGCCTTAAAAATATAGAGGCATTATCTATATGGGGTGCATTTTGATGTGTTTACCGATCACAAGAGCTTACAATATCTGTTAAGCCAAAAGGACTCGAATCTTCACCAAAGAAGGTGGTTAGAATTATTGCAGTGTTATGACATGAGTGTTCTTTATCACCCTGGCAAGGCTAAAGTAGTAGCGGATGCTCTGAGCCGGTTGTCTATGGGTAGTGTGGTTTATGTTGATGATGGTAAGAAAGAGTTGGTCCGTGATATTCATATGTTGGCTTGGTTAGGTGTTTAACTAGTATATTCCACCAAGGGTGGTGTCATGGTTCATAATGGGTCTGAATCGTCCTTTGTAATGGATGTAAAGGCAAAGCAAGACCTTGATCCTATTTTGGTAGAAATGAAAGAGGCGGTACTTAAAAAATCTGTTGAGGCTTTCTCCCAAGGGGGAGATAGTGTTCTTCGTAACCAAGGTCGATTATGTGAGCCGGATTTTGATAGTTTTAGGGAACAAATTTTAGACGAATCTTATAGTTATCGGTATTCTATTCACTCTAGAGCCACCAAGATGTACCGTGATCTACAGGAAGTCTATTGCTGGAATGGGATGAAAAAAGATATTCCGGGATTTGTAGCCAAATGTCCGAATTGTCAACAAGTCAAGGTTGAGCATCAAAGGATGGGAGTCTTGTCCCAAGATATAAGTATTCCCACTTGGAAGTGGGAGGATGTGAATATGAATTTTATTGTGGGTTTGCCTCACATTCGAAAGCATCATGATTCTATTTGGCTCGTTATAGATCGGATGACAAAATCAACCTACTTCATTCCCGTCAAGGTTTCTTTTTTGGCGGAAGACTATGCCAAGTTGTATATAAGAGAGATAGTGAAGTTGCATGGGGTTTTGTTATCCATTATTTTCTATCGGGGTACTCAATTCACTTCACACTTTTGGAAGTCATTCCAAAAAGGTCTTAGAACTAAGGTTAAGCTGAGTACGACTTTACATCCCCAAACAGATGGGCAAGCGGAGAGTAACATCCAAACATTGGAATATATGTTAAGGGCATGCGTTATAGACTTCAAGGGTAATTAGGATGACCACTTGCCATTAATAGAGTTTGCCTACAATAATAGCTATCACTCAAGTATCAGTATGGCTCCCTTTGAAACCTTGTATGGTAGGAGATGTAGGTCTCCGGTTGGTTGGTTTGAAGTAGGTGAGATTGCTCTAATTGGTCCCTAATTGGTTTATGAAGCTATTGAGAAAGTTCGACTCATAAGAGAGAGGTTGAGGACGACCCAAATTTGGCAAAAGTCTTATGCCGATGTGAGAAGAAGGGAGCTAGAATTTGAGGTTAACGATTAGGTCTATCAAAAAATCTCACCTATGAAAGGTGTGATGAGGTTTGGCAAGAAGAGAAAACTTAGTCCCCGGTATGTAGGCCCATACCAAATTTTGAAACGTGTTGGGAAAGTTGCCTATGAGTTGGATTTGCCAAATGAGTTGGCTCTGGTGCATCCAATGTTTCATGTTTCTATGCTTAAGAAGTTATTGGAGATCCGGCATTCATTATTCCCCTAAAAGGGTTGGGAGTTGACGAAAGTCTTTCATATGAAGAGGTTCCGGTAGAGATCCTAGACCGACAAGTTAAAAGGTTGAGAAACAAGGAAACTACTTCCGTGAAGGTTTTGTGGAGGAACCATCTAGTTGAGGGTGCTACTTGGGAGGCCAAGGCTGATATGAAGTCCCGCTATCCTCATCTTTTTCCTTCTACTCCTACCTTAGATTGAGGTAAGTAGTTCCTCTTGAGTTTCCTCATTTTGGGAGTCATGTGTGTTATTTGAGTTTTCCATGATTTCCATATGTTATGCATGTTCTTGAGAAATTATTGTTTAGTAAGAAAATGAGTTTTTATGATTGATTTCCTCATGTTGTTGTACTTGAGTAAGAGTTGCCTATATGCTTCATGAGATGAGTTGTCGAACATGCTTGAGTAATGTTTTTGAATGGAATAAAGGCTCCATGAACTTGTGTTGAGCATGCTTTTAGTTTGTAGAAGGAATTTCCTCCTATAAATATCAGAAATGTTGAGATTTCATGCATAATGGGTTGATAGATGTAGTTCCTACTTCCTTGTGATCCATTGAATTATATTTGAGTTGGAGTTGAAGCTTCCTCCGTTGAATTGTGCATTATTTTGATGTTACATGCATGATGGGCTACTAGTCTTGATTCTTTAATTCCATAAGGTGTCTAGATCAACATTCGAGGACAAATGTTCTCAGGGGGAGATATTGTAACACCTCGGAAACTAGTAGGCTAAATTAGAGCTTGACATTAGGGTTAGAGTCGTGAATGTATCTTCCCGTACATTAAAATAAATGTTTTCGTGTCAGAATAACAAGGACGATCCCCCAAGGACCAACCATGGGTCCTTGAGGAGGACCCCTTAGAAACTGTCTGGGCAGTCACCCATGGAAGGGACCCACGCCTCGTGGGTAAGGCCATGCTTCATAGTGAGGGGCCGTAGGTTAAGCCTGCAAATGAGGCTCTTTGAACCCTGACCCACACTTTACCAGCACGGGCCGTGGGTCCAACCACGGTCTGTCTGTGAGGGGTCGTGGGTGGTGACCTGGAAATGGTTTTGGTGAGTTAGTTGAGGGGTACTTGGGGGTTTTCTGATTTTAATTAATACTAAGTGACGTCGTTTTACTCTAAATTAGATTAACTATATAGGTATTTTAGACCCCTAAATTCAGTCATCTTCCTCATTATTTCTAAATCCCAAAACAAAATCTACTCTTCATAAAAAAATTCTTTCTCTAGAACTTCAAGGAAGAAAAAGAAGGAAGTTGGGGCTAGGGTTCAACGAGCAAGTTTTTCTACTCAAATTCGTTGGATTTCATTGCTAAGGTATGGTAGCTCTTCATCCATGGAGCCCCTTCAAAAAACCCCAATTTCAATGTTAGAAACCCCAAAAGTTAGGGTTTGACTTCAATCTCATGGATTCCTTTCAAATTCATTTTTAATGATTGAATTATATTTTATTATGGATAAATTGATGATTTTATATGGTTTATGTTATTCCCATATTTTCCTAATTTGGATCTCAAAGTGTGGGTATTGATTGATGCAAGAAGAATATTATAAAATTATGCATGTAGTAATTGAACTACTTGAATTATGATTATATCCATCTCTATTGTAGTGAATTCTAGATGTGTTGATTGAATATGATCGATGATCCTTACAGGGCAAGGTATGAGAATTAAGTATGATTATGAGATTTATGTATATGCTTTATGAACACTTTGAGAGTAAAGTGATTATGATTAAGATTTTGTTGTGTGTTGTTGAAAGGTTATTCTCATTTACTCACCTATCTATGAATATGATATGATGATAATTTGTTTCTCACAATATGATGATTCTAAGGTTGAAAGGTTATTCTCACTTATTGAATCTATGAGCTATCTTATGGATTATGTTGGATTGAGTGTCAAGACATTATTCCATGAAAATAAACTTGAGTCAAGACTTAATATGAACTCCGTGGGAATTATTGCTTAGCACCAAGTGGATATTGATATGAGATGGGAGCCCTCACGATAGTAGAGGTCGGGTTTCTAAAAGCAATCTCTTGGGATGGAAGCCCTCACGTTAGTAGAGGTCGGGTTTCTAGTAGCAATCCCCTTATCCCATAAACTATGTACCCTCATAGGTTACTAGCTAGTGGATCAACTTAAGCTAAGAGTATGGTTCTACCTTAGGCAAGTAGAACAACCCTTTTCGGTGTGGGAGTCACTGGATTCCATGTTTAGCTCACATGGTCTATGTTGGTTAAGGCTTATTTTCCCACAACAACATTATGAACAAGAATATGAATTATGAACTATGGTTACTCAAGAAGTTTTACTTAGAATGGCTGGGATTTATGGGGTCTTATTCATGCATTGCACAAGTAGGCTTTGAGGGTACTTATGGAATATTTCCATTATGTTATGATGATCTATATATTGACTATGCTTATGACTTATGCTTTTACACTAATCTTCATAATGATCCTTAAAGATGATAAAGTGCACGTTTTCAACTAAAATATCCTTTTTAGCATGTTTTCAAGGTTTTATGCATGGCTATTATACTTAGTGCATTTTTGTACTAACACCTACTTTTCATATACTTTTCCCAAGTGTAGGGTCTGGTTCTTAAGGCAGTCATCATTAGACTAAAGCTTGGATTCAACTATTCTCCTAGCTTGTGGTGAGTCTTCATGATTCGAGGATGGATGTTTCACTTGTAGTTTCATTTCTAGTATTAAAGTTAAAATTTCAAGCACACCTCATCCAATTCTAGGTGTTCAATGATCGTAAATCAGTATAAAACCAAATTAAATGATTTGGGGTCGAATCCCACAGGGAGCGGTACGTGTTTCAGATTTACTTGGGAAGTATGAACGTGGTCAAATCAGTCATACAAATAAAAATTATCGAATAAACACATCATTCAAATTAAGGGATGACACGAATGTCAAATGGCGATTTTGGTTTTGATTATCAACTACAAATGGCAGTCACAAACAGTACGAATTAACAATAAAGAGACAGGTTCTTGGGATGTGATCGATTATAGGAGAATATAGACATATGGGTAATTGCAACTATTAATAAATAGCTAGATATTAGTAAGTAGGCTAGGCTATAGTGGAGGTAAATTTTCTCTCGAACAATTTACCCTGAATCAAGTGATTTCCCTCGAACATCAACAAGCATGCAAAATAAGATCAACCCACACCTTAATCCAATCACTCTCTCGAGCTGAATGTGTGGGATTTGGTTTAGGATTCACTCTCTCGAGCTGAACCCAGGTCAACCCAATACCCACAAACTATTAATCAATAATTTTAGTTCTAAAACCTTTCTCGAGCAACCCAAGATCATAAACATAAAACTGCATTTGCAACTACAATTCTTAAATTAAACCACAATTAATGATTAAACTCACTTTTAAATAGCATTTAAATTAACAATTATCAATACCCATAAATTAGATTAGCCCATAATCACATGATTACACCCCAAGAATTGGGTTTTTAGCTAAACATCATAAAAAGATAAAAATTGTTACCAAATTGATTATCCATCAACTAGGTAAGATTGATTTTGTCCTTACAATGCTCCAATTTGATGAACTTCAAAGACCCACTACCAATTTCTCAAAAGTGAATTTCTTCAATCCCTTAAATATAAGGAAAACTAGAGAAAAAATGTCTTTAAATGCTCAATATTAAATAATAGATTGTTATAAAGAGTGAAAGAAACTAAACTAAATGTTCAAAAATGTATTTATAGTCATCAAAAATGTGTTGCGAAGAGTCACTAGGCGAAATAAGTCGGGCTCACCAAACAACTCGGCGAGCCGCCCTTTGGTCACTTTCATCTCCCTTCTGCCTTGGCATTCAGCATCCTCAAGGTCTGTAACTTTGGGCGATCTAGCACTACATCAAGGGACTACTCGACGATCCACCAACTACTCCTTTCTCTCGCCGACTTGGTTTCTTCCCTCTGGGCTTGGAACACTGGAACTTTAGGCGGTCAGAGGTGCCACTCGGCAACACGCCGAGTGCTCTTGGCGATCCTCAGGCTCACCCATCTTCATTTCTTCAGCTTGTTTTGTTCCTTTTTGCCTGTTAGCGTCCTTGCTTCGTTCCTCAATCCATATTCCTAAAAATCAAAGACTTAACATCAGCTATTGGCACAATATAAGCATTTAAGGACACTAAATCCATGTAAACAAAACCCTAAATGAGTCCAAATCACAGACTCATCAACACCCCCAACTTAAACGTTTGCTTGTCCTCAAGTTCAGCAGTTAAAAAAGGATGTCTCAAACAGTGCTACATAAGACTCAATCATGAATACACACAACGATATTCAACTTACTCATGCAAGGATCAATCGTGCACTCAAGATTCAAGTTGTGACTCACCATTATCAAAGATTCTCAAGTTCACAATACTTGCTTCAAATGCAAGTTCAAGCTCAACAAAGGTACTCAAATGCCATCACAACAAAGATGATACCATTTTCACATACTATTCTTTAATAATTCGTAGATCCGGAATCACATGACTCTTACACTCACAAAGATGCACACATGCATGACTTCACCCATATGTTTGCCCTTATCTTCCAATCAACACTCGTTTCAGCTCACTCAAGATCATAAAGGTCTTTTCAAGGCTTGTAACTAGGCTGAGTGTAAAGGTATGGTCATTTAGAATCAGTGACTGCTACACTCATGAAATGTGGTCTGAACATCACGTTTCTTCCTTTTCTTCAGCATTTTTACTCATGCTCAAAATTCACCCTACAATAGAATATCGGACACCCCATTTCTTTTGCACTTTCAAAACTTTATTTCACAACTTTTTCATTATTTTTATTTTTCTTTCTCTTCTTTTTTTTTATATGGAGGAGATCCGTCTTTTTCAAAACCATGGATCAAAGGGGGACTTCTTCACACTTCTTGATTTACCTTCTCTATTCACCCCCCCCCCCAACTTAGGCCTGGGCTATTCAAAAAAACCACATTTCATGAGAGTTATGGGTGAAGGGATAAAGAGGGGTCAAAATTGCATCAAGTTTCTTCCAAGAAAAGGGTAAGGCTCAAAGGGGTCAAGTAAGGTTCACACAACTCACAAGGTTGGCCACAAAAGAGGTATATTGTCAAATTGTTTCACTCAATAAAATTGTTGCCTAAGATCGTTTCAAGTGCTTCTATCACTTAGTCAATCGGACCAACGGGGAAAATTCTAGGTGTCATCACACACGGTTCATTGTAAGCTTATCACACAAGGCATTGGCACCAATATCAAACGAGACTCTACACTTTCACTAGTGTGCAATGTTCATCACAAGAGACTCCATTTGATAACCGGCTAGTCACAACGAGATGCAAAAAATCACACATTATCTATGCAACTTCATTTGGCCTCATTATAGCCGCACACTCATTTTTGTTTGATTAAGAGCACTATTCAAGTCATCGGGATTAATCATGACCGATACTCAAATTTACACAAGAACAACCACATTCACACACAACAAGTGGTGGCAAAATTTTTTGGACGGGTCGAAAACCATTTTCATTCGTCATAAGGAGCCACAAGCTCAAACATCCACAAGCTAGAAACCAAAACACAATTCGAGACACAAAAACCCAATATATACAAAATATAGTCACAAGAGGTAGGTGTATGGAAATACCTCACCCCACCACAAATAAAAAGGCAGTTGTCCTCAACTGCAACAAAATAATAAAGAATCAATAAAAATGACACAGGTAAAGAAAGGTCTTGTTTACACAATCGCTCCATATCGAGGCATCAATGCCCGATGTAGCATTCTGATCCTGGGCATCAGTGCCCAGTGTAACAACAACACTTGCTCCGCTAGAGCCTGCCATGGCTGTATCTGCTAATGAAATATGAATGGATGACTGTACCATGGCCTCCTCAACCTCTGTAAGGCCCTCATATGTAGGCTCCTCATGGACACCGAGCTGCTCCTCATCAGTCTCAGCCTCGAACTTGGCAACAACCGCCTCCTCAGCTCGAACCTCATCTCTGGTGGTAGCCAGAGGCACATCATCATCAACTGGCATGTCGGGAATCTCTACTGTCCCAAAACTCATGGATATGTCTATGGACTTCAGCTGGACCACATCCTTCCTCAACTCAGCAATTGCGGGCTTTAAGGTCGTCACCTCATCAATGGCCCACTGGCCTCTCTCACACACCGCTATCCTTGCCGCAAGGGCATCAATAGACACATTAAAGGGTGTCACAGTAGCAGTAAGGACCCTCTCAATCATCCCAGGGACTGTGGCCTTAATCTTGGAGGCACGCCTATCAGTAGATTAGGCTAGTTTCCCCATCCGTAGTATCGCAGCCTAGGTGAGTGGAAGTCTGGAAACATCAGCACCAATAGCAGGCTTAGGGGGCAAGGGAGCGGTAGAAGAGCTCGGAGTCAAGGAAGGAGCACCACTAAAGATACTTGAAGGCCCAGGGACCGGAGTAGGCAATACTACCTCTGTAGGTAAATTCTCAATGTCCATAGCCGGGGAACAATCCACCGGGGTTGTCTTCTTCTTCTCAGCCTCATATTTAATATACTCAGCCTCGATCCACCAGATGTTGGTGCAGGAGGTGGGAGTCACTTCCAAGTCCTTCATTTCATCGCGAGGCACCCAAGCTCGTCTGCATAATTTGGTGATCAACACCGGGAATGGGAGCAAAGTCTGACGCTGTGATGTTTGCGTAATCAAGACACAACTTCTGATGCAAGTGTCTATGATCGTACAATAGTTTAGTAACCCAACCAAGGGTTGGGATCGTTCCCAAGAGAGTGATTTTGAGAATTAATAGAAAAATAAAATTTTGTTCTAACTAGTCGTAGCTAAAGACATTAACGATTAAAAACATTGTAAATTAAAGTGGGACACAAGAGTGTCAATTAACATTGGGGGGTTTTGTCACAAGTATGGTAAAAACAGCAAAATAACAAGGGTTTCTAAGTAATGAGAGGGGATCCTTGGGATGTGACGAGAATACGGGTTAAGCTAGATTATTGGGTACATGCTTTCAACAGAAAATTCATAGAGTAATTGTGACTAGGCTAGACTTTAAGGGGAATAAGCTCTCTCTCGAGCAACTTACCCCGTTTCAAATGTGTTCCTATCGGACACCCACTTGTTGCATGAAGACCAGCCTACGCCTTAACCCACTCACTCTCTCGAGCTGAGTGTGTGGACATGGGACTAGGGTTCACTCTCTCGAGCTGAACCTCATGTCGACCCACTCACACTGGCCATCAATCTAGTGGTCTTAGTTTTACGACCTCTCTCTTGAGCAAGCCGAAAACACATAAATAAACTTGTATTTGCAACTACAGATTCATTAAATTCATCCCCAACCACTAAACAAAATCACAATTAAACTACGATTAAACTATCAGCAAGCAAGACCCAACAATTATCTTAACCTATATTCGCTAAATCACACCCCAAGAATTGGGGGTTTTAGCCACACATTAAGAGATAAAAACTTATACCTAAATGAGCTTGCATTCAAATGGGTATAAAGATTTAAGTCTTGTTAGAGGCCAAGAATGAAGAATCCAAGAGACCCAAGTCCAAATCCTTCGAGATGAAACCCTTTTTTCTTCAAGTTTTCAAAACCCTCTCAAACTCACAGCAAAAATATTAAAAAGTACTATTCTATATGAAAATTATAATAATTGTTCCACACTTAAAACTACAACTCTAACTAGTATTTATAGTTTTCACAGATTTGTACTGCAGCGGATCATTCAGCGTCGTTAGTCAGAATCGCCGATCAACTCGGCGATTCGCCCTTTGGGGTAGTTCATCATCATCTTGCACCAGCCTTCAGCATCGTGTGCTCTGGGTCATTGGGCGGCATGGTACTACTTATCAGAACTTCTCGGTGATGCGCCGACTGCTCCCTATCTCTGCCGATTTGATCCTTTCCTTCAGGGCTCAGCACACTGGAACAAAAGACGAAGTAAGATCCTTCGGCAACTCGCCAAGTGGACTCGGCGATCCTCAGGCCTTCATTTCTTCATTTTTCTCAGCCTTTTTCGTTCCTTGTTGCGATGTAGTGTCCATGCTTTCCTTCAAACATCAAATACCTAAAACTTAAGGGTTTTCATCAGATATTGAGGTAAAATATGCATTTGAGGACACAGTTTCTATTAAATTGTAGCCCTAAATGAGTCCAATTTGTGGACTCATCACACTGCCTAGCCCTCATGGCCATCTCTTGGCCAATAATCATTCCCAAGTTGAGTAAATTTCCAGCAATGATAGAGACAAGGCAGGCTGTAACATCTCGCAAATTGAAATAACTAGGAAGAAGTCAAGAATTGGAAATAGTGATTTTAGGAAATAATGAAAATCTGGAAATTTGTTTAAGTTAAGTTAAGAATAAGTTTTGGGTCAACGTCAAATGACCATAACTCCTAGCTAAGGATGAGTTAGGTCTGTCTCCAGAAAACCATAGGAAAGATCGTTGAATTATATTTCCAACTCCGCCGAGTTTGCTCGATTCCGAGTTCGTATAAGTGAGATATTCCCTTTGAAGTTGGGTTGTTTAGATAAGGAAAGTCTAATCCGGATTTTGGAAGGTTATTTTACTGTTTTCCTTACCCAATTATTTTAATTCATTTTTAGGAGTTTAATTGGGGGTAAAATCAGATTTTAGTCAGTTTAGAAAAGTTGAAGTTCACGCTAGGGCTTGGAGAAAAGAGAAAAGAGGAGAAAGGAGAAGGAAAATCAAGAATCGTCAAGACCATTTGAGTTTGATTGCGGATTTTGCCAAGGATTCAATCCTACAAGGTATGTGAGATCACATAGTGTTGGGTTAGTTCACCCACGCGCCAAACATGATTCTATTCAGCAAAGTTATATAGTTTTGAAAATAAATCCTATGAGTTCTTGATGATAATTCGATTGAAATCTTGTGGGCTCTTATTGTTGAAGTTATTGAGTTTGATTCATGATTTTAGTTGTCATTTCAAGTAAAATCTGATGTATTTTTATAATATAGTTGATTCTAAGTGTTTAGGGAAAGAACCAAGTGAAATTAGAGGGTTTAGAGTAGAAAAACGAAGAAGAAAATTTAGGATTTTCTAGGGAAGGGGCTGCGGCGCCGCGCCTCTTAGCGCGCCCCAAAATAGTCTCTGAATGTTGGGCCCTGGGGAGCCACGCCAGCCAGAGTGCCCCAGCTTGGTCTCTGAAGTTCAAGGGCTGGCACCACGTGCCTCTCAGAGCTCCAGGGACACCAGTTCCTCTTATTCTTCCCCCATCTTTCCGTACTAGTTCCTTAGCAACGTAGCTATATTTTCTAGTTGATTCCAACACTCTAAGGTATGTCTAAACATCATGACATAATCCATAAACATGAGATCATGAACCTTGAATCCATAATTCAATTCAAGGAAAGTTAAGAGTCAAGTCTAGAAGTTAAGAAGCAAGTCAATAGAAGTTTATAAAGTTATCAAAAGTCTTTCACAAACATTTTAACTTTGTTTTAAGATTTAAGTTTCGAGTTAAGCAAAGAGTAAAGAGTCGAGTTCATTTCTCCAAAATCTATAAGGAAACTAAGTATTCCCAAGAGTTTAAAATGTTTTCACATTTGAACAGGAAAGGGAAACATTGATTTCCAAGAGAGTTTTTAAGCTAAAGTTTTGAGTAATTATCTCAAACCAAAGAAAGAAGTTTTGTTTTAAAACATATGAGATAACTATATTTTGGGGATAGTATTGAGCATCGATATGGGGATGTGAGTTCATATTAACTCAAGTTTCCATACACCATGTATCCATCATGAGTAGTAAAGGATCATACTTTATAGATGACTCCTTAAGTTTTTTTTAGCATAGACTAGTGGATCCACTTAGTTAAGGCGTTCTATATGATGGCAAAGTATAGGACAATTCTGGCAGCATAGGCAAGACGTTGTATCACCACTTATGCTCATAGTAGGGGTTATCGGTTAGAGAATCTCCCACATAAACTATATTACTTTATTATATGAGTAAAGTTGAGTTTGTTATTGCATTTTCTTTAACGAACTAAGTTGTTTTCCACTGTTTTACAAGCTTTCTATATATTGCATATGCTTTATTGCTTTACATTCAGTTAAGTTATTGCATTTTCTTTAACGAACATAGTTGTTTTCCACTGTTTTACAAGCTTTCTATATATTGCATATGTTTTATTGCTTTACATTCAGTTAAGTTATTCAGGAGTTGAGTAAAGCCAAGGTAAGTGTTCCTTTCAGATTCTTTTCAAGACTATGTTGTGTTTAGCATTCCAACTCGCATACTCATACATTCAATGTACTGATGCCAGTTGGCCTGCATCTTCTTATGATGCAGACACAGGTAACCAGGATTATCACCCAGCGCCTCGTTGATCCAGTTGAGCACTCAAAGTCAGTTGGTGAGCCTCCTTGCATTTCGAAGGACTCCTTTTACTTTGCTTTCAGTATTTCATTTTTAGGATGATCGGGGGTCTTGTCCTGACATCCCTCTTTGTTTTAGAGGCTTCATAGATAGATAGTTATAGTTCTTTAGTCTTATTAATTTCAGATGTATACGTTTAAGACTTGAGTTTCCATTTTGGCTAAGACATTATTTCTTAAGTTATGCATGAGTTATATTTCTTATGTTTAAGTCTTCCGTTGAGTAAGTAAGTCAGGCCAAGGGTTCGTTTGGGCTCAACAATTGTCCTCGAGTGTCAGTCCCCGCCTAGGGTGTAGGCTCAGGGCGTGAAAAACTTGGTATCAGAGCATAGAGTTCAAGAGTCCTAGGAAGTCTATGAAACCATGTTTATAGAGTTCTAGTTATAGGTGTGAAGCGCGCCACATCTATAATTAGGAGACTGTGACACTTAGGAAATTACCTCACCTCTTTCACACTCATTTCGTGCATTAGAGTTTGATCTCCAAAACGTTTCCTTCTAATTCATGCTTGCGCATGTTTTTCAGTTAATCATGCCTTCATGAAGAGTTGTCAAAGGTCATCCTGCTAGGCGTAATATTGAGGAGCAACAGTTACCAAATGCACCTAAAGTGCAACCTCAAGGGGAAGACACTAATGCTGAGTTCAGAGAAGCAATAAGAATGCTAAGTCAAGCTGTGACTAGTCAGGTCGGGCAACAAAGAGGGTCTTGACAAAATGAGGCTGACATTTCAAGAATTCGTGAGTTCTTGAGGATGAACCCTCTAAGCTTCACTGGTTCGTGCACTACTAAGGATCCAGAAAACTTTATTGAGGAGCTGAAGAGGGTATTTGATGTTATGCATGTTGCCGATACTTAGCTAGTAGAACTAGCTACATATCAATTGAAGGATGTTGCTAGGACTTGGTTCAATCAATGGAAGAAGAACCGAGTTGAGGATGCACTACCTGCGAGTTGGGCTTGTTTTGAAGAGGCCTTCTTGGGGCGTTTCTTCCCCCGAGAACTGAAAGAGGCTAAGGTACGAGAATTTATTACCCTAAAGCAAGAGTCACTAAGTGTTCATGAGTATGGGTTTAAGTTCACCCAATAATCATGTTATGCTCCGGAGATGGTTGCAGATATGAGGAGTAGAATGAGTCTTTTTGTTGCTGGGTTGTCCCATCTGTCAAGCAAAGAGGGCAGGGCAACTATGCTAATTGGTGACATGGATATAGCGAGGCTGATCAGTTATGTGCAGCTGGTTGAGGAAGAAAAGCTGAGGGACAGGAAAGATTTAAGAAACAAGAAGGCAAAGACAGGGAGTGAATCCGGGCAGCAGAAAAGTAATGTGAACCGTTCGTCCTTTCAGTAAAAGCAAAATGGACCTACTCCATCATCTGCTAGTGTACCTGCACCCAGAAACAAAGGTGAGTATAATGGTCAGAATTTGTAGAACTTCAGAGCTAGACCTGCACAGTCTCAGGGTAGTATGGCAAAATGAGGTAACTGGGCTCCTGCATGTGCTAGGTGTGGTAGAACTCACCCAGGTAAGTGTCGTGATGGCCAGTCAGGTTGTTTCAAGTGTGGACAAGAGGGTCACTTCATGAAAGAGTGCCCTAAGAACAGGCAAGGTAGCGGAAATCAAGGCAATAGAGCCTAATGTTCATCAGTTGCTCCACCAAACAGGGCTGCACCTAGAGGAGCTACTTCCGGTACGGGCAAAGAAGCAAACTGCCTTTATGCGATCACTAGTCGCCAAGAGCAAGAGAACTCTCCAGGCATTGTCACTGGTATGCTCAAAGTCTTTACTTTGATGTTTATGCTTTGCTAGACCCAGGAGCAAGTTTATCTTTTATAACCCCTTATGTTGCAAATAAGTTTGATGTTATTCCTGAGAAATTCTGTGAACCCTTTTGTGTTTCTACACTTGTTGGGGAGTCTATTCTAGTTGAGCGAGTTTATCGTGATTATGTCATTTCCATGAATCACATGGATACCATGGATGATTTAATTGAGTTAGACATGGTAGACTTCGACGTCATTCTGGGTATAGACTGGCTTCATGCCTGTTATGTATCCATTGATTGTAGAACTCGAGTTGTTAAGTTCCATATTCCTAATGAGCCAGTCTTAGAGTGGAAAAGTAGTTTAGCAGTGCCTGAGGGTCATTTTATTTCATACCTTAAGGCAAGAAAGTTAGTTTCCAAGGGTTGTGTCTATCACTTAGTCAGAGATAATGACTTTAGTGTTGAGATACCTCTCATTCAGTCAGTTCCTATAGTAATAGAGTTTCCAAAAGTCTTTCCAGATGATCTACCCAGAGTCCCTCTTGAGAGAGAAATAGACTTCGACATAGACATTCTTCCCGATACTCTTCTTATCTCTATTTCGCCATATAGAATGGCACCAGCAGAGTTGAAAGAGCTTAAGGAATAGTTGAAAGATCTCCTTGATAAGGGCTTTATTCGACCAAGTGTCTCACCTTGGGGGGCTCCGGTCTTATTTGTGAGAAAGAAAGATGGTTTCCTTAGGATGTGTATAGATTATCGTCAGTTGAACAAGGTTACCATCAAGAACAAGTATCATCCTCCGAGAATTGATGATCTTTTTTATCATCATCAAGGTGCTTCTTGTTTTTCTAAGATTGACCTTAGATCTGGCTACCATCAGTTGAAAGTAAGGGACTGTGATATTCCCAGGACAGCGTTCAGGGCCCTTTATGGTCATTATGAGTTTCTGGTCATGTTGTTTGGTTTAACCAATGCACCCGCAGCATTCATGTACCTTATAAATAGAGTATTCAAGTTTTATTTCGATATGTTTGTTATCCTTTTCATTGATGACATTCTAATCTATTCGAGGAATGAGTAAAATCATGCTAGCCATCTCAGAATAGTTCTTCAGACATTGAAAGACAGAGAGTTGTATGCTAAGTTCTCCAAGTGTGAGTTTTAGCTTGATTCTATGGCATTCTTAGGCCACATTGTGTCTGGAGAGGGAATTAGAGTTGATACCCAAAAGATAGAGGCAGTGCAGAATTGGCCTAGACCCACATCTCCAACTGATATTAGGAGTTTCTTGGGTTTGGTTGGATATTATAGAAGGTTTGTAGAGGGGTTCTCATCTATTTCATCCCCTTTGACCAAGTTAACCCAGAAAACAATGAAGTTTCAATGGTCTGAAGCTTGTGAGAAAAGCTTTCAGGAATTGAAAAAGAGGTTGACTACTGCCCCAGTTTTGACCTTACCAGAAGGTACGCAAGGCTTTGTGGTGTATTGCGATGCATCTAGAGTGGGTTTGGGTTGTGTGTTAATGCAGAATGACAAAGTTATAGCTTATTCCTACAGACAGTTGAAAGTTCATGAGAAGAATTACCCAACCCATGATCTAGAGTTGGCTGCTGTAGTGTTTTCTTTGAAAATATGGCATCATTATTTGTATGGGGTTCATGTTGATGTATTCACTGATCACAAGATTCTTCAATATCTGTTCACTCAGAAAGAGCTTAATCTCAGACAAAGGAAGTGGTTAGAATTACTCAGGGATTATGACATGAGTATTCTTTATCACCCAAGTAAGGCTAATGTTGTTGTTGATTCTTTAAGAAGGTTGTCTATGGGTAGTACCACCCATGTTGAGAAAGAAAATAGAGAGTTAGCGAAAGATGTGCATAGACTTGCACGCTTGGGAGTCCGAATAATGGACTCCACAGAAGGAGGAGTAGTGGTGATAAATGGGGCTGAATCATCATTAGTGTTAGAAGTAAAAGAGAAGCAAGACCAAGATCCTATTTTGCTTGAATTGAAGGCAAATGTTCATAAGCAAAAAGTATTGGCTTTTGAACAACGGGGAGATGGCATATTGAGGTATCAAGATAGGTTGTGTGTACCAAGGGTGGATGAACTCCAAGAGAGGATCATGGAAGAAGCTCATAGCTCCAGATATTCCATTCATTCGGGTTCCACAAAGATGTATCGCGATTTGAGAGAGGTTTATTGGTGGAGTGGTATGAAGAAAGGCATTGCAGAATTTGTTGCTAACTCTCTGAATTGCCAACAAGTTAAAGTAGAGCATCAAAGGTCCGGTGGTTTGGCTCAGAATATAGAACTTCCAAAATGGAAGTGGGAGATGATTAGTATGGATTTCATCACCGATTTACCAAGGTCTCGCAGGCAGCACGATTCGATTTGGGTGATTGTTGATAGAATGACAAAATCAGCCCACTTTTTGCCAGTAAAGACTACCCATACAGCAGAGGACTATGTCAAGTTGTATCTTCAAGAAGTGGTTAGACTTCATGGAGTTCCGATCTCCATTATCTCAGATAGAGGCGCCCAATTTGCTGCACAGTTCTGGAAATCTTTTCAGAAAGGTTTGGGTTCAAAGGTGAACCTGAGCACTGTTTTTCATCCTCAGACGGATGGTCAAGCAGAGCGAACTATTCATACTTTAGAGGATATGTTGAGGGCCTGTGTGATTGACTTCAAGGGCAATTGGAATGATCATCTACCTCTCATTGAGTTTGCTTACAACAATAGTTACAACTCTAGCATCCAAATGGTGCCTTATGAAACTCTTTATGGGAGAAGATGCAGATCTCCTATTGGATGGTTTGAAGCTGGTGAAGTTAGGTTGATAGGACCTGATTTAGTTCATCAAGCTATGGAGAAGGTGAAAGTAATTCAAAAGAGGTTGAAAATGGCGCAGAGTCGTCAAAAATCCTACACTGATGTTAGAGGAAGGGAGTTAGAGTTTGAAGTAGATGATTGGGTGTATTTGAAAGTTTCACCCATGAAAGGTGTTAGGAGATTTGGTAAGAAGGGGAAGCTTAGTCCCCGGTATATTGGCCCTTACAGAATATCGAAAAGGGTAGGTATCGTAGCTTATGAGTTGGAGCTACCACAAGAGTTAGCCGCGGTTCATCCGGTATTTCACATCTCCATGTTGAAGAAGTGCATGGGCAATCATTCATTCATCATAACAACTGAATATATTGGGATCAAAGATAGCTTATCTTATGAAGAAATTCCGATTCAAATTTTAGATCGCCAAGTTCGCAAGTTGAGAACTAAGGAAGTAGCATCAGTCAAAGCCCTTTGGAGGAACCAATTTGTTAAGGAAGCTACTTGGGAAGCTGAGGAGAATATGAAAAAGAGATATCTACATCTCTTCGAATCCGGAGAAGTTCCAAATTAAGGTACTAATCCTTTTCTTGGCATTTATTTAGAAGTGGCATGTTGTTTTTGCAATTGCTTGTTGGGTGTTTGAACTGAATGGTTGATGTTACACCCTTAACCTAGTAAGAGTAACCTCATTCGAGGATGGATTTTCCCAAGGGGGAGATATTGTAACATCTCACAAATTGAAATAACTAGGAAGAAGTCAAGAATTGGAAATAGTTATTTTAGGGAATAATGAAAATCTGGAAATTTGTTTAAGTTAAGTTAAAATTGAGTTTTGGGTCAACTTCAAACAACTATAACTCCTAGATCAGGATGAGTTAGGTCTATTTCCAGATAGCGCAGGAAATATCGATTAATTATCTTTCCAACGCCGCCGGGTTTGCACGATTTTGAGTTCGTATGAGTGAGATATGTTTTTTTGAAGTTGGGTTGTTTAGATAAGGAAAGTCTAATCCGGATTTTGGAAGGGTATTTTAGTCTTTTTCCTTAACCAATTGTTTTAATTCGTTTTTATGAGTTTAATTGGGGTAAAATCAGATTTTATTCAGTTTAGAAAAGTTGAAGTTCACGCTAGGGCTTGGAGAAAATAGAAAAGAGGAGAAAGGAGAAGGAAAATCAAGAATCGTCAAGAACGTTCGAGTTTGATTATGGATTTTGCCAAGGATTCAATCCTACGAGGTATGTGAGATCACATAGCAATGGTTTAGTTCACCCACGCTCCACTCATGATTCAATTCAGTGAAGTTATATAGTTTTAAAAGTAAATCCTATGAGTTCTTGATGATAATTCGATTGAAATCTTGTGGGTTCTTGTTGTTGAAGGTATTGAGTTTGATTCATGATTTTAGTTGTGATTTCGAGTAGAATCTGATGTATTTTTATAGTATAGTTGATTCTAAGTGTTTGGGGAAAGAACCAAGTGAAATTAGAGGGTTTAAAGTTAAAAAATGAAGAAGAAAATTAGGGATTTTCTATGGAAGGGGCTGGGGCGCCGCGCCCCATAACAGTCTCTGAATGTTGGGCGTTGGGGTGCCATACCAGCCAAAGCGCCCCAAATTGGTCTCTAAATTTCAAGGGCTGTCCCCCCGTGCCTCTCAGAGCTCCAGGGACTCCAGTTCTTCCCATTTTTCTCCCATCATTCCGTACTAGTTCCTTAGCAACGTACCTATGTTTTCTAGTTGATTCCAACACTCTAAGGTACGTCTAAACATCATGAAATCATCCATAAAAATGAGATCATGAATCTTGAATCCATAATTCAATTGAAGGAAAGTTAAGAGTCAAGTCTAGAAGTTAAGAAGCAAGTCAAGAGAAGTTTATAAAGTTTTCAAAAGTCTTTCACAAACGTTTTAACTTTGTTTTAAGACTTAAGTTTTGAGTTAAGCAAAGAGAAAAGAGTTGAGTTCATCTCTCCAAAATCTATAAGGGAACTAAGTATTCCCAAAAGTTTAAAATGTTTTCACATTTGAATAAGAAAGGGCGATTTCCAAGAGATATTTTAAGCTATAGTTTTGAGTAATTATCTCAAATCAAAGAAAGAAGTTTTGTTTTCAAATATATGAGCTAAGTATATTTTGGGAGTAGTATTGAGCACCGATATGGGGATATGAGTTCATATTAACTCAAGTCTCCATAAACCATGTAGCCATCATGGGTAGTAAAGGATCATACTTTTTAGATGACTCCTTAAGTGCTTTTTAGCATAGACTAGTGGATCCACTTAGTTAAGGCGTTCTATATGACGGCAAAGTATAGGACAGTTCTGGCAGCATGGGCAAGACGATGTATCACCACTTAGGCTCATAGTGGTGGTTGTCGGTTAGAGAATCTCCCACAGAAACTATATTACTTTATTATATGAGTAAAGTTGAGTTTGT